>JAAOAQ010000593.1:0-18935 GCA_013396025.1 Fusarium phyllophilum
GGTAGGTGGAGTGTTATAAATTCTTCTTGGAGGAACCTTTCGAGCATCACCAGGAGGCAAAGACGCAGGTAAAAGGAAAGGAAGGGGAGGAAAGGAAAGGAAAGGAAAGGAAAGGAAAGGAAAGGAAAGGAAAGGAAAGGAAAGGGGGGCAGTTCGTTTATTCTAATATGATTGATCAGATCAGTCCAGCCACTAGGTGATGCGCGAACCCTTCTGAAGTCCCATATTGACATTATTATGGTAAGGCAAACAGACCACGTACCCTCCTGTAATAACTCAAGATGAGCTGTCAAATAACTTGTTGGTGTAACAAACCAAACCCAGGTGTGCAGGCCTGGACTGTGCTCTTTCTCCTGAAGTCTGGAACTAGCTGATACTTTACCGCATTCTCATGTTACGGCGGCGAAGCCTTTGTCCTGAAGATTCAATCTTCTTGGTAATTCTTAATTCTCCCCAACTCTGACGTGGAAGGGTCTTGGAATCAGGCTATCATTATGTATAAAACGACGTCTTGAACCTGCAACACTACTTCTGACTGAACTCTACTCTCCATCTTATTACACCTTCATCAAGAACTACCTGAACCATTCTGCCTAGTTTCCCTTTCTTCCTTTCTTTGGCTGTATTGGTGCTCCTCATAGCCAACACAAGCGAACCATTGATCAAGATGGATCAGCCATCTATCCTCAGTCTCCTGTCCACCAGGAACACAGTGCTCACCGACAACACCACACGCGAATGGCAGCGGAATGTACCTACCATGATTTCTATACATCCCAAGAATATAACTCGTTGGAACGATTTCAACATTATTGATATCAACAATGCCTACGGAGACTTGCTGAGCAAGCCCTCAAACAGCATCCCAGGGCAAGGAGTCGACAAGTCTTTCCGTAACCAGTCCGAGCTCCGAAACTACGCCCTCGATGCAATGATTTCCACTTTGCGTCCGCTGGTATCTGAGAGCGCGCGTGTGCTCGGCCAGAGACTTGGCTTCTCTCAAGCCATTGAGTGGCACCGGGATATACCTTTAGCTGGTCCGCAAGTCGTTGGACAGGCTCTCCGTCCTAACTTGACGATTTTTGCTGATACCATGCCTCGGAAAAACTTTGTCACTAGCATGGTCCACGTCTCAAGGATCTGGGGTTCCACGGACATTGCAAACGATCCAGTTCCCCTCCAGCACCTTGGAAGATACGCCCAGCCCAGCGGGACTCGCTACAGTTTTGCGATAACCGACACCGAAGTAGTTGTCATTCGCTCCCACTCGCTGGATGGGGGGGAAACTGGCACCCAGTGGAACGCGATTCCGCGTAGTGCGTGCGGCGAAGGAACCCTGACGATCAACCTGGCCATATGGGCTCTCATCATGATGAGCCTAAACGACCAACACCGCTCGGTCGTCGAGCATACACGAACAGTACCCGTCAATGCCTGGTCGGCGCATGACGGGTTCTATTGCAACCATCTTTCAGGACGCCGCCTCCCGTATCTCCCAACGGGGGCTGTGGTTTTAGATCAGTTGATCTAAGACATGCTCCACGGCTTGGTGGCCACTCTTGATGGGCCTCACGGTGTGAAAGTTTCATGTTTTCAGTTCCATATGTTTTTCATTCTGTTTGGGATAGACTGGGGAAATAGAAGGGGTCAGATTGTGCAGGGGAGGAAGTGTCAGCAATGTTGTACAGACGGGATCAAGTAACAAGTTGATCAACGTCATTTTAGTTCAGTTCAGTTTCTTTCTTAATTGAGTTTTGATTTTAGACCGGCAATGATCCTGAATCAGAATTTGATTTCAATTACTTGCCTTTACCAACCATTTAGATCCATCTCGGTTCTTTGACGAGAACGCAAGCTTTAAGCACACGCTTGCAAGAATGGTTCAGTATATCTGCCGACATTTGATAACGCCACGAAGCCTTCGACGGGCCTTAACTACAGGCAACCGCGCCAAACATACAGATGAGGTGAAGTCTTAAAACCAGGTGGGACGATCTGGCCTGTCTTGTGAATTGTGTTGCACGAAGATGATCATCAAATCTACTCAGGCTGACTGGTCATATAATATGTCCAGTTCTCAGCTGCCCTCTATCAATAAGCAAGCCTCGTTTGAGGCCCGGTTAGCTCAATCGGTAGAGCGTGAGACTCTTAAATGAGTACACCATCTCAAGGTTGCGGGTTCGACCCCCGCATCGGGCTGTTCCTATACAAATGATACGATTGATCTCTTTTTTGGTTGTTCGGTTCATCTGGAGATCCCAGGACGGGACACAGATGACTCCCTTTATTTTGTAGGTAGGCATGTCTTGTCACTTGTTGGTGTGTGGTCCTTCATCCACTGGGAAGCCTTTAAAGTTCATCCATTCATACGTTCATTCATGAAAGTTAATCATCAGATGCTGCTGTCACCAGTCGCCGCATCCTCCACTGCCAGGCCAAATACATCTGCTCACTGTATTGAGTCATCTTGGCCCAAACTCCAATTCCTCACATAATAAACAGAAGGTCGGTGTCTAAATGTTTATGTCAGCAATTTATGCAAGCGGGATATCAGAAAAAAATACAGGCTTACCGATCGGATGGCTACTCGACAGTTGTGGCTTCTGTGTATACTTCGTCTCCAGAATGTCGCGAACACTGTTGAGCAATTCGACATAGCTCTGCTTAGGATTTGCCTTGATTGCTGAAATGAATGCCCACGACATGGCGCCTGTCGCCTGAGCATTAATCGTGGCGTCGGCTCTGCAAAGACGTCAGTAATGCCTCGCGAAATGAGTCAATCAACTCACGATGTCTGGTCATCTTTGCTTCCTGACCACATGATAACATCGGCAGGCGATGTTCGCGTGTCCTTGGTCTTCTCGTACGCATCGTCACCTCGGAAGGCGGTCTTCGCCAAGCCGAAAACAGAGCCAGCGGCGCCCGCAAGATCTCCACTAGAATATGCTCTAAAGGCGTCGAAGAGGCCTGATGCGGCTTCCTTGGCTAGGTTGGGTTCTTTGAGAACACCCTTTGTTGAGTAGACGTATGGGAGATCCATGACCGTGGCTGAATGGCACGAGTCAAAAATGGCTGTGAGACGGACACCCTGCACCAAGGGCTTCACGACACGGAAATGGATCTCATCATCGATGATGGGACCAGCATCGGTATGGTCAACGGGGTAGATGCACTCGTCGTATCCGTCATCTTCATCGCCATCCAAGTCTTCGACCTGACCACCATGACCTTGGAGAGAATGTTAGATAGTTTGGTTCAAATGAAGGCATTAGACTCACCAGAGTAGTGAAGGAACAGGGCATCGTTGGGCTGAGCGTTTGACACAAGCCAGCCCATGGCGCGAATCATGTTTTCGCGAGTAGGAATCATGGCTGGGTTGGATTGATCATCGGTCAGAATGACCATGTCCTCTCTCTTGTAGCCATATCGCTCAACAAGGAAGGCCGATACGTTGTGGACATCGTTGATACAACCTCGAAGCTCCCCCTCCTGATTGAAGTAGTTGATGCCAATCAGAAGAGCCTTGCGACGACCGGTACAGTTGGAATATTGGAAAGTATAGCCTTCGGGGGCTCCGTGGCCGAACTGTTGGGGCGTAGATGGAGGAGGTGGGCCGGCTCGAGCGTGCTCAGCATAGTGGTGCTGGCCTTGTGGGAGACGATAGCCGTATGCGTCGAGGCCGGGAGGAGGAGGGTATGACGGAGGAGGATATCTCTGACCTCCAGAATGGCCTCCAGAATAACCGCCGTATTCTTGCTGGGGAGGAGGAGGTCCAGGAGGAGGAGCGTATCCGTAACCGCCGCCGCCTCCTCCTCCATGATATCCTTGACCTGGGTAGTAGGACATGCTGATGTGCTGTGTGAGAAGTGAACTGGTGCTCCGGGGCCTGCAACAGTTGACGTGGAGAATTGAGAAAGACGAAGGTGCAAGAGGGAGTCCGAGAGGTTCGAGTCTTAGCCGCAGAGGAGAAACAAGCACGTAGGTCAGCAATCAGAGCGCAGCCTCACTTCAGTCTCACAATGAAATTGAGCTCGCAGCTGCAGTTGAGGTGCATCTGGAGGACGGGCGCTAATTGCGAGGCGGGGCAAAGGGAAGGAGGGGCAGAACCTAGCCCGGGAGAGGCGGGCCTGATTCACCAGCCCTGAACTCCCCTGGGTCTCCTGAAAAGCCTCCTGGAAGCTACGGGAATGAACGCTCTGGAGGCCGCTGGAAAGAAACCTCCCTCATGACACCCAACGGATGGAACGCCAAGGGACCTGGATGGCCTTGGCGCTACAAGAGCCCCTCCCCGTCACCGCAGCATCAGACGTGATGTGTCGAGGGCGAGCCAGTGAATCATTCATGGATGTCACAAGGGAATAAGATTGTGAGACGACATGAAACGCCTCATGATTTCGGGGATTAGAGAAGATCCATCACCAGCCACCGGGCGTTATTGCCTTGATGATAAACATCACGGGCGGCCTCTCGCCTGTTGTCATGGTGACGCAGTATTGTATTGCCGTTGGATGAATGAATGAATGTTTGCTTATTGTTTGATATCACCGCTGTCACATAGGGACACAGGTAGCATATCGTGACTGCTTGCAACTTTGCTCCGCCACACTGGTGTTGCAACAACGTACCCCATATTCTTTCATGCCAAATTGTACCCCTCGCTGCTTTCACTGAACCGATGAGGATGTGCGGACGTTGTAGTTTACGGAGAAAGTCGAAGAAGACAACCCCCTAAGGCAGGTAGGTAGGTAGGGCCGTTGGACGATTATCCGTGTCCGTCAAGCCCAGAGGAGGAGTAAGTTGGATACTGCTTCAGTTGACTCCACGCCACTATCAATCATGTGGGGCATTTCTCCGTGCCTTTTATGTCGCAATTGAACAATGTCAGCAAGAAGTTTGTTATCGATCCTTTCGTTTGGCAGTCTTAGATATCATGCCCCAGCTTATCCGATACGTTGACAAAACGACGCTCGTTAAAGCCAAACGTGAACGAAGCTTCCATGCTTTCGTAAAAGGAAAAGGGTACCAAAGCTTAGAGCTGGTGACATTTGGCACCAGAGCGTTGCCCCGCCGGAACGGCCCGCAGGGGTCTTCAGAGGTCCACTGATTGGCCACGTCGTAGCACTGTCACTGGCTGGTCCCCGAAAGCTTGAGGTTGGGTGTTGAATGGAGGGGTAAACGGGCTTTAAACGGGCCTGTGCGGCGGCTCTGAATACTGAGGTGCCCTTAGCTGACCCGATTGCTCGCGCCTGTGCCCTCCAGGCGGTGCGATAGCATCATAACCGTCCATGTCTTCCCCGTACCTGGATCACTATCTTGACTGCAAGAGTGCCATTCTCACACAGTGGTCTATAGTACCTATTCACTGAGATATTCTCTTTCTAGTAGTGACTCAGTGAGACCCTACGTTTCACCCCACCATCCATGCACTGTCGGCAGCTGCCAAGCATCTATGCCGACTGTCGATAACTGCTCGGGTCGCACCTCATACTTCACACCTCAGGCCTTTCGCCATTATATAAACAGAACCCAGTCGCTCTTTTTTTAATCCCTCCTCTCTCATCATCTTTACCTCTTTTCTATTTCCCTTCATAACCCTTGAATCTCCCAACACCGACTTCGCACGCCTCAGTCCGAAGTCACTCATCATGTCTTTCTTCAAGAAGATCGCCAAGGAGTTTGAGAACCTTAATTTTGGTGACAAGGACGAGAAGAAGCAGGAGTCTCAGCAAGGCTATCCCCAGGGCCAGGATAGTACGTTTTTACCGCAGGAACATCTTCTCAGAGCATGTGCTAACTCTTCGACCCCCAGACAACCGAGCCTACGGTGACGGCGGCCAACAATACGGCGCTCCTCCTCCTCAGCAGTACAACTCCCCTCCCCCTCAACAATACGGAGCTCCTCCCCCTCAGCAGTACGGCGCTCCTCCCCAGCAGTACGGTTCACCTGCTCCTCAGCAGCAATACGGTGCTCCTCCCCCTCAACCTGCCTATCAGCCCCCGTCCGACCGCCCTCCTCTGCCCCAAGGTTGGACTGCTCAGTTCGACCAGAATCAGCAGCGATGGTACTATGTTGAGACAGCCACTGGCCGCACTCAGTGGGAGGCTCCTGGCCAGGCTCCTCCCCCTCCTCCCCCGGATTCCCGTCCTCCGTATGAGTCTCAACCCTCCGACGGATCTCGTGGTTACCCTGGTGCTCCTGGTGGATATGGTTCTCCAGCTCCTGGAGGCTACGGTGGTGCTCCTGGCTATGGCGGCTACGCTTCTCCCCCCCCTGGTCAGGGTGGCTACGGATCTCCTGCTCCTGGCTATGGTGCCCCCTCTCCTTATGGCGCTCCTTCGCCCTACGGTGCACCCTCTCCTTACGGAGCTCCTGGTCAATACGGAGCTCCCGCTGATGGTGATCGCAGCAACAACCCCTACGGTCAAGGCGAGAAAAAGAAGAGCGGCAGCTCTGGAATGCTCCTCGGTGCTGCAGGTGGTCTCGCCATTGGTGCTGTTGGTGGTGCCTTGATCGCAAACGAGCTTAACGACAGTGACAGTGATCACGAGCACTCCGCCGCTGCTCCAGCTGCTGCTCCCGCTCCCCAGGTTGTTAACAACTACTACGGAGCTCCTCCCGAGGACCCCTATGCCGCTGACCCTTACGCGCAGGAAGGCCCGCCTGGTGTCCTTCCTCCTACCGATGCTGACGGCGACTCTGTCTCATCCAGTGACCGAGAAGATGTTCAAGAGGCCCGTGAAGAGTACGAAGAGGCTCTGGCTGCAGCTAATGACTCGGATGCCAGCAGTAGTGATCACGAGAGACTCGAGGAGGCTCGTGAGGAGTACGAAGAAGAGTATGAGGAGGTCTATGAGGACTAAGTGGTGAAAAATGAGCTATGAATATGAATAACGACATGTTTACGTCTCAGTGTAACAGCATTGCTTTGGAGCCATAAGGGCAAGGAAGAAGGTTGATGGATTTGTCGCACTTGTTAATACCTTAGTACACAGTACAATACCAGAGCACTTTTCGTACTGCCCGATATGCAGCGCATTATTTTTTGTGAGGGTTTGCCAGTATCGTTCCCAGGCATGTGCGTTGAATGCCAACCTTAGAAGGTAATGTCTTGCATTTCTTAGGCATACCTTACCTACCTATGCACGGGCATGTCGGACCACGTTAAAGATGCAGCAATTACAGGCTATTGCTGTAAGTAGAAACCGCCTTCGCTTATCGGCACTGGGCCAAGAATTGCAGACCCTGCCATTGCAGGGCCCTTTTTTTTTTTTTCATTCGCTGTGTAACATTAACACAGAGTCACTTGAACAGCAACCAAACGTCGGTATTGTATTTACTTGTAGTATCAGGTATCCAATTATTATTATACAGTAAAATTGCCCTGAGGTGAGTCTCATATTGAGAAAAGGTATTGCAGTCTCAACAGCAAGTATTTCGAGTCCACCTGCAATACAAAACAACAGTTGAACGAAGGACAAAAGAACGAATTTCCGAGGTCAAAAATGGATGAGTGAGTTGTCCGTCTCCACGCTTGGCATTACACGATAATGGCGGAGCGTACATTGCACAGCCCCCTCGATAAATCCTTGGCAATGGAACCGTGAAAGCGTTATACGATTTGAGTTGTTTTTTTGTCCCCAGCGGACGCTCGCTGGACGATGTTCAAATTCTCACCATGTTGTAATGCAACGGTGAGAACATCACTCGGCACAGATATTGCCGGATTGGCGAGCTTGTTGCGGTCAAGCTTTTGTAACCTTGGAAAATAAGCATTCATCAGAAAGCTTGTCGTTTTTCTTATTTAATTATCTGGACCAGGAAGTTAACAAGGGCTAGTGAGTGGTGAGCTTGGCATTGATGTTGTGTTGTCAACTTGTCTCGTGAGATGAGGGTCTACGGACTGGGGATATCATACGGATGATGGCCAAGAAGGCGTAGGTGATTGGTATGAGTTAGACTTGATTCGTTGACGGAACAGTATTAGTCTTTGCTTACTCTTCATAGATCTCTGCTTCTCACGTACTCTCGTTGATGATCAGGCGCGTTCAGGCTCTATCACTTTGTTGAACCTTTGAGCATGACTAGCGAAACAATCGTTCAATCTCACTTCCACGTCCTAGGATATAAACGTTAAACCTAGCAATTCTGACTCTCAACACAGGTCTCATTCAATCCTAAGCATCACTCATTCGATCCATCGTGCGGTCTTCTGCGTATCACAAATATCCTTAATCAAGTCCCTTTATCCAGCCCTATTCTCGTTGTTTCTCTCATCGAAGCAAATGCACATTGCTACCATGAGAGCCATATCAACACCGGGCCTAACTTCGAGAGCATATGTTTGTTTGCCAAATAGCAAATCCCGACCGCTAAGTCTGCGGCTGACACGTGCGATCACATTGCTCGAGATCGTGTCAACGATGTTAGCACTATAGTCGTGCCAACTACCGTTCATCTCAAGAACCTCTGCTGAACCGTTGATCGAATTGAAGGTAGCTGTGGCTTTGGAACCGAAGACTAAGACACATCAGATATAGATGCCACGACGACTATCACGGGGAGGACTCACGCCGGAGGCTGCTCCTCACATCCACAAGTTTCCTTCCTAGAGGGTCTTCCACAGCATACGTGGTATGGATATGGAAGTGCTCCTTGACGATGGAAAAGAGATGGTTGCATCTCATGTCAGAGACCATCTTGCGTCCAGAGACGCTCATCACCTTCCCCTCTACCTTAAGGATAGGCAGACCATTGACATGTAGAACCTCAAAGTCATCGCCACTGAATGACGCTTTCTTTTCTCTGACGATGAGAGTCTCTGTCTGGTTGGTGATGTAAGCTGGGAAGATGCCGATCTGGTGCCCCGCCAGCCCAGCTGGAACTTGAGGGACCGCGATTAGAGGTGGAGGAGGTTGAGGCAGCGCCATTGTAGCTGTTGAGGTGGCAATAATGAATCAAGATGATGTTGTTGAACTACCTTATAGTCAAGAGGAGGAGGAGATGAAGAGTGCTGTGACAGAGAGCTCACGCGGTTTATCAAAGGGTCGCCAAAGAAGAAAGTGTTTACAAAAGCTGTAGCAGCGAAAAAGAATGTCACAAGGAATTGCCTGGAGTTCGGACAGAAATATAGGTGCTTCATCGATGGCAGTCGCACGTTGCCTTCCACTTGCCTCCCAAATAGGGTTGATCACTACTTCGGGGAACGCCTCAGATGGAGAAATGAGGCAGTGAAAGATGCCCATGAGGATTACTAGACCTTTTCTACCTAGCTTGGGGTTGGCATTCAAGAGAAGTTTCTTTCCAACATGTATTCTACAAGAAACATTGTTCATCAAGGCAAAGCATCCAATCTTGTTCTCAACTGATGGTCCTCAGAGGTACCTGCTTCACGACATGAGCTATTCATTGAGCGATATGTCCATGGACAGTTAAATGGAAATGGAATCGATCAAAGGATGAACTCATGGAGCAAGCTTCTAATTCATCAATCCGCCTTGACGGAACCTCCCAGCCATTATCGACCCCCCAATGTTTGTGTCACAATGCTGGGCTAAAATTACCCTGACGAACCTGAGCATCAGTCAGTTTTGCGGCTGTGCTACGATCGCTAGTAGGACATGTTTATTATCAATCACGGATCCTTCTCCATGAGTGTAACTGCTTCATACTATATACAACAAGAGATAGCCAGACGAGTGACACAATGATGGTAAACCACTGGGGGTGATTATACAAGTACCATACTTATACTTAATATCGCCAACGTACCATAAATGTATGGATCCACAGCTTTTGAATTGGCATGGAGCTTATACAGTGTACTGAGCTAGACATATACTTGATCAGTCAAGAACATGCATTGCACCGACTCAAGACCAGAGGCAGACTTCACTGATGTTCTCGCAAACCAGCATCACCCACCCTAGAGTCCGCCAATCACCAGCGAAATGTTTGGACGTAGGAGCACCAAATGCAGGGAACAGTCACGTGATTGTCTCAAGAGTCTTGGAAGACAAACTTGGTCTGGTGGTCTAGTGGTATGATTCTCGCTTAGGGAAAACCCTATAGCCGGGTTCAATCCCCGGCCAGACCTTTTCTGTGTTCCCTGCCTCTCTGTGTTTGCGATTTTGTTCTTTTTGCTAGATGTTATCACACTTGAGTTGGGATGAAATACGGGGCCCCACTTAAGCCGAGCCAGTTAGAATTGCAGGACGAAGGTTTAACATGAAAGCCATTGTAAACGGTTATCAGTTGGTAAAGGTAACAATGAATAGCATAGAGTTTGGCAAAAGTTAGAAGAAAATAGAGTCAACCATTGTCTATCCTAATCTACCCATAACTAATACAAGAAACAGATCTCGGGCGCGAGAAAAAAGTCAAGACACGCAATGGGCGTCATTCAACCCACGATCCATTCAGGATATTTATAGAGCGAACAGGGCAAGGAAGGCAAGGGCGGCAGTGGAGACGCCGAGAGAAGCAGCACCGTTGGTGATGGTGCTGGGAGTCTCAGCGGGGGCAGAGCCAGACTCGGAGCTAGAGCCGGAGCCGGAACCAGACTCAGAACCGGAGCCAGAGCTGGATCCAGAACCTTCAGAACCAGAACCAGAACCAGAACCAGACTCAGAACCAGAGCCAGACTCAGAGCCGGAACCGGATCCAGAGGTAGGCTTAGAACCAGAGCCAGTAGCGGTGGCAGTACCAGTAGCTTCCTCATCATCATCGCCGGAGCCGCTAGTAGCAGAGGCAGTAGAGGTGATGAAGGTAGCGGTGGAGTTAGAAGCGTGAGTGGCAGTGGAAGCACCGGACTCGGTCTTGGTCTTGGAGTGGACGGCAGAGCTGGTGGTCTCCTCATCATCGTCAACCTTGTCGCAAGAGAGATCGAAGAGAGGAGTGGTGGAGAGGTTATCAGTGATGGCGAACTTCATCTTGTTGTCGGGGTTGGAGTCGCGGAGAGTGTACCAGAAAGTGGGGGTCTTGTTGAAGAGGTACTTGCAGCCAACATCGCGCCAGTACTTCTGAGCGTTCTTCACACTAGGAACAGCCTCATCCCAGTCGGGACCCTTGTAGGGCCAGCCAGTCTCAGTGACCCATACAGGCTTGCCATTGGAGGCGGCGATGGTGGCCTCGTACGCCTTGTTGAAGAGCTTGGCAGCGTTATCGATGCTGTTGCCCTTGTCGTTCTCATAGTAGGGGTACTCATCCACACCGATGAAATCGATGGCGTCGAGGACGGCCTTGTTGGTAGCGTTGCCCCAAACGTCCCAGGTGTCGACGTGGCCGACAGGGATCTTGCCAATGGGGGTACCCTTGAAAGCCTTCTTGAAGTCGTTGATGAAGTCAACGAGGACATCGGGCTGAACACCGACGCCACCCTTGTTCTTCACGCCAGTAACGGAGTTACGGTAGAGATCCTCGCTACCAACGGAGACACCGATGACGAGGTCAGTCAGCTTGGAGCCGTACTTGTCGACAGCCTTCTTGAGGGCGCTGATCTCCTTATCGATGTTGTCAGTGCCGGAAGTCCAGACACCGAGGAGGATCTCGGTCTTGGTGTCAATGGCAGCCTCGAAAGCCTCAATGGGGTCATCCTCGGAGTAAGCCTGGATGTTGGTGTAGAGTCGGACGGCGCTGAAGTCGCCGGGGGCGCTCTTCAGGTTCTGAGCAGTCTCGAACTCGGCCTGGAAGTCGGACTTGAACTTGGCGGCACGGTTGGCGAGGGTGGCACCAGAGTTGAAACCGAGGTAGTTCTTGGCCTCAACGCCGAGGGCGAGGGCACCAGCAGCGAGGGTAGCGGAAACCTTCATGTTGGCGAATATAGATTATCGATTCTCGGGTAAGTGATCGATATGTGGTGTAAGCAGGTTGGTATAACGTCGAGCAAGGTCACACCAGCCGGAAGCTAATTCTATTAAAAGAGCGTGAGTGTGATTATTCGGAAATGGTAATCAAGAAAGAAGCCGTTCTGGCAGTTTAAAAAGAGAGTGACGAGGAAGTAAGAATGCCGAATCCAAAAAGAGAATCCAGACAACAAAAAGGAAATGATGGACGGATGAGAAAAAAGATGGGAAGTTGATCAAAGAATGAGGAAAGGCGCTTTGTTTTGCTTTCGGAACGCGGTGGGGCGATTGCAGCGGTCGTGGAGCCGTCACGTGCCGGACAGGCACTAAGTTCCCGGTTTTTCAGGGGAAATGCTTACGACGCTGGTCCACTAGGTTATGGTTAACGTGCCGTGGGCCGCTAAGAATAGAAGGGCATTTCTTGGAGGTGGGTGCTCATTGGACGTCAACCCCAGCTTCTCCTGTTTCGTACCCAAGGAAGCAATTTTGCAATGCGTGATCGTCGATAAAACAATCGAGATGAATGTTGCTATTCTTGAGAAATGAACATCATGGCTCTCTTTTTTCGTATTGCGAGATTTGATGATATCTACTCTGTACCGCATCGTTTATCTGTCAAGCCTCTTCCGCAGTTCTCGTCTAGAGAGCAGAGAGTTCCAACGGTGTGCCCTTATCTCAAAGAATCCAATCTGATTCGTAGTGGCGTGACTTATGCAAGGAACAATGCAACCAATTCTTGAGAACGGATGGAAGCTAGAACAAATCCAGTGCATCAAAGTTTATCCTTGAGCCAATCTCCAATGCACTCAAGATAAGTACTGGAATTGAGTTCCTTGATAGCCAATTTCTGTATACGAAGCCAAGCGTGGGATTTAATTTGATGTTTGAGATATACAGAATGCGACCAGCTATATTTCACCGCCTGGATCCCCCAGTTTCTTTGTTTTGATGCTCTTGGACTCAACTTTAGACATCTCTCTCTCTTTGATGCAAGAAGTCTTTGTCGTGGCGAGCGAATTCCTTGGCACTTTAAGCGCTAAATTAGCTGAGGCTGCGGGTGACGATGGTGGGCTAAAAACTCCCCCTTGAAGTGGAGAATACGATACTTGGGCTTGGCTGGCTCGGCTTTGAGGCCGATCGATCCGTTCCTGCATTGGGATGGCTACAGATGAAGCCAACCAAGATGAAAGAGGCTCAATTGAGCAATCCCTTCAACATACGAAAACTAGGTACCTAGCATGACTGACAGATATTGTACTGTACATGTCTTTGCTCTGTTATGTTGATCGATTCACCGTCTTATCACGTGCTGTTAAGATTATTAGGCGCTGATCCTGGATCTAATGTCTCACCAAGACATTCCGCCATGACTTCGGTTGGGCTTTAGTCCAGCATAGTTTCAGCCACGCCTATCCAATCGTTATCATCATCAGGAACAATAATATTGTTGATCAAGCAAAAGGTATCGCTAAGTCATGACATGGCCTCCATTCACAGATCGTCACGTCACATGGAGCCTCCCGACTGTAACCCCAGCACTCCATCTAGTGCTTCTCAGCTTCAGGCTTCTCATGAGCCATAAAGACCTCATCCTCATTAATCTGGTACTTGGCAGACTTGCGTGCCGGGATACCCTTCTGGAACTGTTCAAATTCGTTAGCTGCGTTCTCAGTCCTCGTGTTCAGCTACTTACCATGTAGTCCATCTCACCAAAGGTACGGTCCTTTGTTTCGAACATACGGAAATAACCCCAGGTCAGTGTGAGGGTGGCAAGACCTGCCCAGAAGAAGGCCTGTAGCATGTTAGTGTTGCATCGGCGCTCGTATCGATTGGACTGGACTTACAGTCTTGCCCTTGAGGTTCCATGATCCTGGAGACAACATCTCTGGCTGGATGAGACCTCCGCAAATGATGTTACCAACATAATATGTCGAACGAGCCAACACAATTGTCTGTGTACGTAGACGAGTCGAACCGACCTCAGCAACGATGGTGTAGATGATGGGACCGACCGACATGGAGTATGCTCCCAACCACACAACGCAGAGGATAGATTGCGCCCAAGCTAGGGACAGAGTCTGCTTGGGCAGCGCCAGGAAGCCGATAAGCCAGAGAATTACGACAAGGAATGAGAAGCCAGAGAGCCAGATCGTTCGTCGACCGAACTTGTAGATGTAGAACCACGAGATGATTGTACCAATGAAGGCGATGCCAGTTCCACCAAGAGCAATACCGTAAGAGGCAGAGGGACCAATACCAGTCTGTTGGAAGAAGAAAGACCCACTGTAGCAAAGAGCACCGCCGTTGGTGATCTGAGAGAGGAAACCCATGCAAGCGATCTCGGTTCGTCGAAGGTTACTACCTCGGAAACAGTCCCAGTAAGAAGTACCAGAACGCTCCTCAATCTCAAGCTTATTTGTGTGCACCATAAGAGCAACGGCATTCTCGTAGTTGATGTTGTGTTCCGGTTCAGACAGTCGCTCAAGGGATACTTTGGCCTTTTCGAGCTGGTTCGTTCGGACAAGATGCCAGGGCGACTCGGGGGCCATGTACGCTGCGATGGCGAGAGGAATAGGCCACACCCATTGGACCGCAAAGGGAACTCGGTAGCTCCACGGGGTAGGGTTGTCAACTAGACCTTTTAGTACACCAGCTGAGATGAACTGTCCAATGCACCAGCACAGGTTGACATAGGCAGTGAGATATCCTCGAATAGCAAGAGGAGTGACCTCAGCAGCATAGGCGGGACCAGTTGTAGCGAAGATTCCCCACGGAATGTTGCAGAGGAATTGACCGACGAGAAGGACCTCAATGTTGGGAGCGAAGAAGACGACAAAGATGAAGGCAGAGAGCCAGAAGAGGCCACTGATGAGAACCTTGCGGTGTCCCCATCGCGAAGTAGCCCAACCGTTTAGAAGAGCGCCGATGATGTTGGCGAGGGCACCGAGGCAGTTGAAGCGCTGCTGCCAATTGGCTGAGATCTGATGTCCATTCTCCTTATCGAGATATTCGCCGTACTTCTCTCGGAATCGTGGGTAGCCGTAGAAGGAACCAAGGAGGGTAACATCGTAGCCCTCCATGATGACAGTAGTCGAGATGACTGGCAATGGCCTGTTAGCTATCTCGGCGTCAACAGTTTAATGGTAAGAACTTACGGATGGACCAAAAAGCAGCGCGCTTGTAAGTCTTGAAACCCTGCCAAACGGTATAGCTATGCTCATCGGCCGTGGCTTCAAGAGCCTCGTTGGCGAGGGCTTTGTCGTGAAGGTCTACATTCTTGAGATGGTCAAGACCAGCATCGGTGCTCTCAACATGGGGCTGAATCTCCCCGGAGTGCTTTTCGGCTACCATGGTGAACAAATTCGTCGCTTACCAGCAGCAGACTACTTGCAATGAGGTTTGAGAGGCTCAAGATGGCCTTCACCGGACATGGGCATGTTATATCGTCCATCTTCAATGGTTCTCCTCATGCAGAGATGATCCTCGAGGCCGGGAACCGGTTCACATCGCCGTAGAAATAGGATCGACGGGCCGTGTTAGTGAAGCTATCTCGTAGTTGGACTTCTCCGCCATTGGTGGAAGATCCTGCGGGGGAAGAAGTTGGTGATGAGGGATGGAGTGGTCAACATCGATCGTTAGTGGACCGGATAATAGCTTGACCACTAAGATGCCTTTCTCCTCCCCAGCTTCTTCATCCTAGAGAGGTGGGGAATCTGGGGTAGTTTCTGGGGGATGGTGGTGATCGTCAGATGTTTTGGTCTAGAACCCTGTTTCTCTGTACGTCGGCCGATGTTTTTAGACAGGAATATACCAAAAACGCCAGTCCAAACGTCACTTCTGTCATTTGGTATAGTTTAATCCGGATAAATATGACTCGAGCAATCCTTCAGAGATAGTTTGCAGCTTCGTCTGCATCACAAGATGGCTGACGCCCAGGAACAGGTCTTCCTCGGCTGCTACTGTACCACACCTGGACGATCACAAGCATCGCGTGATTCGTGAAGAAATTCCCAATGCTACGACACCCGCTTATACGCGCTTATATGCGATTCGCCTTGTCTTAAGCTTGACCTATATGCCTTCAATTAAGGTACCACGATCATGAGACTTACCTTCTGGAAGCGATCCAAATTTGACAATTCTCCCCCAAATGAGGTTGGGGGTTTGTAGTAGTCTCAGTCTTTGCTCTCTCTCTTATTCCCTATTTGCCGACGGCCGCACACTAGTAAACAGCCACTTTCTAACCTCCTCGTCAATGTCTCGCCATCACTTTTGTCTTCTTATTTAACCATTTACACGGTTAGAACCGACTCAATCGCAGCCACAAGCTCCCCACGCTTTGAGGCACAAGGATGAGGTGGTTGGGTCTCACCTAGACATGGCAGTCAGGGCTTACACCCATTCACTCAATGCACGACTGCGGCACTCACCAACTCAGGCTAATTTGCCTTGGCAAATCCATCTTCCGCCCGGGCAAATCAAAAGTTCCTCACATCAGAATACGCAATGCAAAGGTGCAACTCGGTAGATCTTGACCCGAGACGGTGGAACCAAAGTTTGAAGGCAGCCATCGAACCGCGCTTGACTGGCCATGATTCAAGGAAGTAGACATCAGGTGAACTGTCACACTGCAGTAGCTTCTTGATTTGTTTCATGCATTCTGCTCCTTTGAGGGGTTTGATCGGTTGACGGGTTACATTGCCGGCGGATCATTCTGCAAGTTTCCGAATAAGCTCGAGCCTCTACTGACATACATTGCCCCCCTCATTCGTATAGTTCCATGCCCTTGGCTGCACTGAATGAAGATAAATAACCCATCACTAGCCAAACTACTCAACCAAAAGAAAGAATCCTAGTTGAGACTGATGACCTCAACATTTCGAACTTGAAAGGTTGTCGCTATGACACATGAATTAGTACTGGTAGAGACATATAAAACTTGACGGGAAACTTACGCGTTGTGGGACCAGGTGATCCAGAAGATCCTTCAGTCTGATAGTTGACGATACTATATAGCTGTTAGCTAAAGCAAATCTCATTCTTTGATGAATAATAAACTTGCAGACGTAGACCCGCCCCAATGTAGTCACGACCATATTGCGTAGTCTGCTCAACACCATCGAGGAAGAACTTGACTCTCACATCATGACCATTCTCATCACGCAGTTCAGCACGAACGGAGTGCCATTCCTCGGGATTGGGATAGTCCCTATCGAGTGCGGCGACCTCGTCAGAAGTATTGAATGTGTTGAAAGAAATCTTTCCAGAGCCTTTCCACTCGGCAATATCAATCTCAGGCGGCCATCCACTCGCAGCGTTGAGCCAGAAAGCAGGCCAGGTTCCTCTGTCAACTGGAGCAATGAACTCAGCGCTGATATCATAACCACCACCAGCAGAAACAGTGAATGTTGATTTGGCGTGAATTGCTCCAGAGAGATAGTGAATGGGATCTTCTTGGTCATCTCGTGGTTCAGCAGTTAGAGTGAGAACGCCATCAGTGACAGAGACGTGCTCCTTATCCATTCGGGCGCCGCCATTGTGTGTGGCTCCCCAGGGATACAGGTAATTCCAGTATGTTTCAAGCGAGTTGAAAGAGTCTGAAGGGATTTCTGTCGTCGCGCGTCTTTCAATTGGTGGTCGCAGAGCAGAACATGATGCTCCGACGCCGTAGAGCGCAATAATAAGACCTTTGGGCTGCATTTTGTCGGCGGATGAGAGCAGAAATGTCGTGAACCGGAGAATTAGAACTTAAGTATGTCTTTGAGTACTACGTAACCTGTTATATTGCAGCCCTTTTAATGTCCGTGAAACAGGAGTAATGAAACCTTACCGGGAACTCCGGGATGTTGAAACAAGAAGCTGCATTGACGATCACCGCGAAACGAAACGCATGGATAAACATTAAACGCACCAACAGTATTTCTCCATATGGCGCCAGACCCAATATGATGATTCAATTATACAGGAAAACCTGTCAGGATTCAAAGGTGTGCTTGATCCCTTGGAAGACAACCTTGAAAGAAAAGACTGATTGGCTCCGCATATGAACTGAAATTGAGAACTCAGTTACTAATGTTACTATAATAGAAACTCGAGTGTATGTATTATCACGAGGGCATCATAGGTATTTGGCATTGACTACATGCAAAGTTTATAAAATCAAGAAGAGTTATTCACGAATTCCGTATGAGTTATGAAACGAGAAGGGAATGTGATCAAACAAGGGAGTTAACATAGTTCTCCAAGTTAGTATACTCATTTGATGCAACCTTCATGCCATCCGAAGCATCATTGGGATCAAGACCATTCTTTGTTTCCCATTCATCAGGAATGCCATCACCATCTGAATCTTTCAGAGCGGCACCATTTGCAATCTCTCCAACACCACCGAATTCCTTCTCATCAGAGATTTGCCCTCCCTTGCTTCCGTAAGATTTGACCTGGTCGATAAGGGCAGTATCAACACTATCCCTGTGCAGTGAATTTCCAACGCCTTTGAGAACTAGCTCTACGGCCGCTTGGGGCGTGAGGGCTGTAGGAGCCGGATAGTTGTATGGAGTGTTGACAAAATCAATGTCAGAGTAGCAACTAGTTTTCTCGCAAAGAGCAGCGCCATCAAGCTTGCCATTGCGGTTTGAGTCGTAGAAGTTATCCTTAACGTCTGAAACATGGTCAGCAACACAATCATCTTAGAGGTAAGATGACTTACAAGCATGGAAGTAACTGTTTCCTCGAGTGAAGGCTGTGACGGTAGTATCCGGACCAGAAATGAAATAGTTGTTGATGATGTTGACATAGCTGTCAGCTTGACTATCTCCAGCAATGTAGCCACCACCTCCTCCCCAGTTATACACGACCTGTACGATAGTAAGAAGCTCGTCCAGAAATATCACAAGAACCACTCACGTTGTTCTGAAAGTCGTTGACGCCCTTGACCTTGGGGTTACGAGTCTTGTTGTCAATATAAAGATTGCGGAACAAGCCAGGGTTGGCATTTAGTATACTAATACTAATACTAGCCTAGTATTAGTATACTAATCCTTCTTTTTATACTAACTAATACTAATACTAGTTTTTTTAGTATATACTAATAC
>JAAOAQ010000596.1:0-52252 GCA_013396025.1 Fusarium phyllophilum
CCCCAACCCCCCGTCAAGCTCTCCCCTCCCCAATGATGCATCTCCTCCACCATGAGTATCCTGCCACTGGCCAGGGTCAGCCGCCAATGCCACGGCGCGTCCCCAGGAGGTGCACGCCCCCCAGTAAGTCCCCCTCTTTAGTAAGGCCGTATTTGATCCAGCAAACAAGATGCTAACTGCGCTGCTTCATTTAGTAGCTCAGCGGGAGCACCCCGGGGGACCGGCGTCGCTCGGCCGCCCCTGACAGCGGGAGTCCTGAGACGTGGGGAGGGGATATGACATTACACACGGGTTGGGGCTGTGGCAGTCATCGAAGGAGTGCTGTTGGTCGCCGGATATATATTTATCCAAGCTGTAAAGGTGTTTCATACAAACCTCATCAACAGCGTTGGGTTGATATGTCTCGTTGAGACGTCATAAGCTTTAACTGTCAATCAATATAACAACGTCATGACACAAAATTCTATCATTCGTCTATGACTAAATCTCTTTCCCTTACCTAAGTAAAACAAAAACTAGGTAAGTTTGGAGTATCTTTAGAGAGCCTTAGACCAGTTTATTCTAGTACCCTAATTCAATCTAAGAGGTTTTATTCTCAACCTGCATCTGCTACAGCCATGATGGTAAACTGAGCATCAACAGTATCAACACAAATAGCAATAGTCTATGACCACTAGTCCACACCGATAATTCCTCACGCCAAAAGCCATTACTGTCCTGCGTGGAGAATGTGATGACAAACGTGTGTGAGGCGCGTGATATGAGCCATCAGCTGTGGGGACTATTAAAATAACACTCTTATAAAGTCAGTTCAGGCAGTATATGAGCTACCTAACACAATTGCCCAAGATAAGCTTTGCAAGCCTAGCTGATGATGATTGCATCTGATGCATAAAGAGAACTCTAAATACATTCACCAAGGGATAAAATAGCCCAGTCCCCCATCATAGCTGTCCAACTCAACATTATCAGAAACACTGTAATGATAAGTAATTCGCTGCTCTCCACCATATGCATCCATCACGGAATGCCAATAAAAGGCATACATAATCACTGTAGATATCACCGTGTTCCACCCTCACCACCGTCGTTCACTGACCTTCATCGCTGTGATTCGAAAGCTCGCTGCTCCCACAGATTTGACCCGGGATTCCAGCTGACGAAATGTTAAACTGTTAACCGGCTCTACGGGGTTTGATAAATCTTGTCGCTTCCGATAGCAGTGAACAGCCTCTTTCTGACTACCAAAGAAAGGTGGACGGGATATTGAAAACATTTTCTCTCTCCTGTAACAAGGCACTAGGTTCTAGGTTCTCTGTGCCGGAATAAGCTCTCAGCCACTGCATACGTCATTGGGCATACAGACAATTGCAGAGCTCAATGCGCAATCCTACATTTTGCTTACAACCCTGGGTGACAGCGTACCGTGTCCGCTACAGCCTGAATGCATATGCACATGCACATGTTTCAGATTACTGCTCCGGTGTGATTCGCCAGCTCCCTATAATAGATGCGACTCCTCTTATCATGCAGGTAAGATGTTTTAAAGGGCGGCCTGCCCTCGCAGCCTGACGATAAAATTATCGCCCTCACCTTCACCGAGAAAATCCGCCCATTTGATGCCAAACACGCCAGGACAAGTTTCCATCACCACAAAATGCCTATAAAAGGCAGATATGATCGCCGCAAGCGTATGCTACCGATCTCGACAATAAACTATGTCAGGGGCTTTCGACAGTATCCCATGAACTTTTGGCTCTGCACGCTTCTTTTATTTCTCATGGAGCTCGGTTGTGCGATCCTCGCTGCCCCTTCGCCAATGCTTCTAGAGACAGCCGTCTGTCGGCATCATTTTGAGAAAGACAGACAACTACTTAATGAAGAGCCAACAGATGAGTTTTGCAGGAGCAAGGAGGTACAAGTGCACTTCGCATTCGTGATAACCGTGCTGTCAACACTGTCAACATTGGCTGGTATGCAAAATCACAATAGCCCTCCAAGGCAAAAGCTGACGGTGCAAAGCGACGATGATGCAAGTCCCCATGGGAATCCTTGCGGACAAAGGCGGCATTCGGCTCGCTTTTATGCTGAATGCCACCAGTACTATCTTGTACTGGGGATGCATAGCAATAGTAGGTATGGCGTCCCTCACCGCACCTGAAGTAGGTCTACTCATCTTCATAGGATCGCAGCAAAACTTTCCACTCTGGGGCTTCTATCTCTCGCCAGCGTTCATATACTTAGGAGGAGGACCATGGGTCACTGGCACACTTGTTTTCGCTGCCGTTAGCGACAGTGTCAAGCCAGAACAAAGGCATGCCCCAACCCTCATCATTCCCAACCTCAGAACTGACATGGCCGTCGTAGAACAGCGGCATTCTCAATCATGGAAGCAATATCAGGGATTGCGGACCTCGTCGGGCCAATTATTGGCACAATGACGATGACCATTCACCTGGGGATCCCGTTCGCTCTCGCACTCGTTGTCTTCTCTTTGATGTTCATTCCAGCCAGCCATCTTCGAGAGAACACAGTGAGCGACATGGAGGGTGATGCGTCATCACCAACTGAGACCGAGTCACTTCTCAGTGTTGAAAGCGAATCGGATCGCGAAGAGACTGGTTTAGAGCACACTGCTAGGCACCTAATCCCTCCACGAGCCGTCATATTCGGTATATGTTTTATCTGCTTCTTTTTCTTCCAGGTAGCAAGGGATTCCACGAACTATTTGATACCTTGGGTGTCTTTACGTTTTGGAGAGACCATGGCCCGGGTATGCTCGCTCACTGAACAAAAATGCTTTAATTGACCATGTCACAGGCCGGGCTTCTGTTATCACTACGCGCAATCATGTCGTCTCTTCTATACTTTATTATCTTGCCACTTGCGACTTCTTGGATAGACCAGACTTGGTCAAGTGCAAACAGAGATCTTACACTTTCTGCATCTGGTGCTCTGTGCTGTACATTGGGCACCCTCGTTGTCGCAGCCGCACCAAACCTTGCGACAGTTGCTTTTGGATTTGCACTATCGGTTCTGGGATCAAGCATGACCGTCACATTGCGATCCTTCCTTGCGTCATACGTGCAAGATGCCTTTTCAGGGCGGTTGTTCGCGGGTATCTCTATGACAGGGACGATTGGTAGCCTCGTTGGCATGCCCATCATGGGGGCTGCCTATTCTTTGGGCATCAACTACAACATTGGGCTTCCTTTCTTGGTCTCAGCAGTAAGTTCCACTGGGTCAGCAGATAATTCAGTCATGGCGGGCTAACATTGCATCAGCTCTCGTATTTCCTCGTACTTGGGCTCCTTGTATGGCTTGCATCGAAAATCTGATATAGTGAGGGAGACAGCGGACGCATGGCGAGAAAGGGTACGAGCGTCAAGGCAACTCTGTTCGAACATCAAACAACGATTTACTGAATCAAAGATCGCATCAAAGTCACATGGATATGTTCTGACTACCTGAACTAGCTACACTCATACTTCTCATACCACGGTTATACATGCTTTGGACAGACCCAACAAGCCCGTGCAAGTTTGATTGTGGTATCATTCAGACCACTCTTGCAATCGAACGACCATACAGACGGACTATGGGTTGGGGTGAGGTCAACGCTAAGGTCTTCAGGCCTAGAGGCAGGTACAGTGAAGTTGACACGACCTCGGTTCTTCTCGATACGCCCGACGATCTCATCTTCACCAATGACGCAGATGCCAAGGATATCCAAGAGATTTGTCTCAGCCAAAAAGGCACGAAGTCGTTCCACAAACCCAGCTGGCAAGGGGACGTCCTTGTACTCCTCTTGACCAGGATGATTGAAGCCAAACTCATATGGTTCCAGCATATCATCCCAAAAGCGCCAGGACCGTGGGACTAGGTAGCCTCCAGCCATTCTACCATCTGGAGGAACAGGCCATGGGGTTGAAACGTGGCCGAATTCCACAACACGTTCACCTTCTTCAATGGAAAAGTGTTTGTGAAGAAGGGCGAGGCCAACCGTGTCAGTGACCTCAAAATTCTGAAAGATATCTCTGTATTGATCATGAGAAGGAAGTTCTTGCAAACGGAAGCTGGAGGGCCTCACCTCAGTTCTGCCAGGTCAGATCTGTCTCCGAGCTTGGCCAAACGTTCACTGAGAAGTTTGTTGGACTCGCCCAGCGTGGACAAGCTGTTGAATACGTCAATGTGCCACATGTTGGTAAGCTGTTGTGCAAATAGAAAACGTGTGAATTATTTGAAACCCTGAAGTTGGCAGTTGATTCGGTTTAGCTAATGTTGAAACTTTCCGATAGCGTTAGAACGAGGGCCTCGATGCATCATATTTTATGGCCTCATCCTATGAGGCTCTCAGCCTGAACTTCATTGCATCCATTGTATCCCACGTACGTCAGTGCTTGCCATCCAACTCTCTTGATGGATCCCCACCATTCATCAATAATTTGCCGGTTATATGCTGTAATTCGACCACTCATATCCATCAGTTATATCCGATGCCTTACTTGAGGCCTACCCTCCCCATAGCTTGTATGACATCAAGCTCCATGCGGAGCCTCAATTTCAAATACGTATTGTATCTGGTAACCACGAAACTGGTCGAAGATGGATGTGACCTGGCCGCTTTACTCGGGGCATGAGGCTCTGAGATCGTTTATGCATGCATGGCACATGTATCTCATCCTCGTGGAGCGCGAAAGCTTCCGATATTGAATCAAAGAACCAGAATAAACTGGCCCAAAGGCTGCAAAGATCTACTAAAATTGTCTAAGTATTTTCGTCACTTGCGATGAGGTACTCGGGCCAGCGGACGCATGTACAAAAGACCGATGGAGCGATGGGCATACCATTTATGCTGATTCCAGGCTGATCCATGCAGCGTTCCCCTGCACACCGACTTCGAAAAAATGTGCCCGCGTCAGCGTTTGCTGAGTGGCTTTGCACAGCCTCGTTTCGGAGGCAATATATGCAGGCCGGCATCATTATGGTTTGGGGTTTAGGTGTTTGTCATTTACTGCATGATATAGTCCCTTTGCTAGGACGTTTTAGCATTGAGCTCAAATCTTAAATAAAACAGATATAAGACAGGAGTTTCCAATCTCCCAGGCCTCTCTGGTCCTCAAAACCGGCCTGACACTCTAGAAAGGTGATATGATTTCATCCTGGTTTGTGTAACACACCAAGACATCATATTGCTTATTCCGGCTCCTTGCAGCTACCCAACGCATTCATCCAATGTGCAAAAGCCATATCACATGCAATAAGCCGGCTTGAGACATACATGTCGTTAATCTCGACCAAACGGAGGATGTGCTCCGTTTCGATCATGTTCTGCAAGTGAGCAGCCTTCGTAGGTCGTCCAACCTGACACTGTCACGCCTCCATTCTCTCTCGGAGGTCAATTAATCGAGGAGCATCACATGGAAAAAGAAATGCTACAAGAAACCACTGAGGAGTCTGCGACTTCAGTGAGTGCTACCAACCATCAGACATGTGTAAAGCGTTCACAGGCAGTTTCTTAGACTTGGTCTAACCGTCACACAACTTTCTCATTCACACTGGCAATCAATTAGCCATGTCACATCACTATTCGCCTAACTCTAGTATATTCTCCTGTCCCGGTGGGGATACTCGGTCTGCGAGTGAAGTATGCGATAAAACTGAACCATTCAGCTTCGCGCATGGCGGTTTCCGCCGAGATCACGTTCGTTTCGCCGCTGAATTGGGCAGCGCCGTTGAAGAAGCTGTTGCATCGATTGTAACAAGACACGGAGGTGCTGGTATCGACAAGAGCCTTGCCTGGGAAGCCATTCAGAGTCTCGCAAGGTCCAAGCTTGACGGCCTCACAGGCAACTTGATAGCACAGGGGAGCCAAGGCTTTTACACTTCTAATGTAGGTATCATTTAGATATAATTAGTATAGAACTAATAATTTGCCAGAATTTTATATCTGCCACTGGAGCTTCGCTTTTCTCTGCCGAAAATGCCGGCTCTATGAGCCATGATGCCCCATTGATGACAGACTTGGACGCGTTCTTCCCGAATGAACAGCCTCATGGGTTCGACAATGTCCAGGCTCTGGAGTTTCCAGACTTCGGACATGTCATTTACGATGATGGGCCCTTTTCACTACCGCAAATGCCCATTCCAAGTCCCTCATCTGGAACGATTACTCTCCCGACTAACAGTCCATCCTTACAAGACCCGTGGCCCGATGGAAATTCTGTTGAATCTTCTGCGACGGGTAGTACACGCACTATCACAACTAGTCCCGCCTCTGGACACCATGATGCAGCGCCCAAACAGGTGGGACAAAGACTCGCGATTCCTCAAACACATTACGACCATTCTTGGCCCCAGAGAAGCTTCAAACCTCCGTCAAAGCGTTCCATGAGTCAAGCTGATCGCTTGATGCAAGGTACTAGGGCAAAACTATCTGATAAGCGACCTAGGCGCGGGAGACCGAGTGAACGGCCTAGCTGTATGCGCTGTAAGATTCAGAAACGAAGAGTGAGTTGCAAGTCCTCGAAAGAAACGAGAGTGCTCACAATTGTCAAAGTGCTATGGGGATGCCAAGGCTTGCGAGTCTTGTGTGTCATCTATGTGTCGAGAGCTCTGTGTTCCCGCAGACTTTAAAGGGTCGCGCACTCTACTTCATAGTCAGTCACCAAGTCTAATATAAGTTCAGTACTAAGATGTTATAGGCTTGTACCAAACACGGATCCAACCTTTACTCGAAAATGTCGCTGGATGGTTCCCGATGGAACCCTCTAATACAGTAACTATTGAAATCTCAAATGGGTTTATACCAACGTTGCAAGTGACATTGAAGCCGTACATCCCTTTCAGCCAAGATGCACTCACTCATGTTCTGTTTCGCGGGACTGAAGCTGGCATGATTACTCCGCGGGCTGAAAGCACGGCATTCTCTATTGAGGATGGTACTCTAAGACCGGAGAAGATTGATGCTTATTGTGATACTCTCGCATTTGATCTGGCCCTTGATGAAGGAAAGCCGGCAATGGGCAGGAATAGGCTGGCAAGCCATATTCTCATGTTTGCTACAACACAATGTGCGGGACTTCGGGAATCACCGAGTATAGAAGGGGTACGTAACTAAGTTGATAGTGATCCTGCTTTGGAGACTCCTCCTCGAGTGGATAGCGTATACTAATTCGAAGTGTAGATCGGCTTGGTACGGCTTGCGCTAAGGTTCTGGGCCATGCAGGCTGTATTTTTCAAGTATCCCTGGACGATAGTGAAAGGTGCTTCGAATATCGGCATGTATCCTCTGGATATCCCCGGATGTTGGTTCGGAAAGACACTACTCCCACGGCTTGTCAACCAACAACTTGACAAGGCCTTCGAGATCCGTATGGATGAACTTGAGCAAGAGATCCTCGAACAGCTTCAAGACATGATCCTCCGCCGTGACCGAAGCACCCACTGGTGTGCCATATTCCTAACAACCTTTATACTCTTACATAGCCTCGAGAAAGACTCATGGAACATGCACGCCTGGGAGTACGAGAAGAACCGCGAAGGGGGGACTCGTTGGCCCTTGAGAAGAGATCCGTGTGATTACTACGGTCAGAACAAACATATTGCAGATACACTGACGACATATTTCCGTATTGTAACGAATAGACATGCGCCATTTACCATGGACTGGACAAAAGCTTCAAATCAAGGTCTCCTGGGTAAGAATTTGCATGCTCGATCACTGATTGAGGGCATACAAAGAGACCTACAGGATTCTCATTCGAGTGAGTCAATCGCCCCTCGGACTTGAAATGGCAGAAGCTAATCGAAGAACAGACTACAGGGTGGAACTAGACGCCCCAAACGAGTTCCGAAGAGATGATGTGGAGAGCTTGAACTATCACTACACCAAGAGATTAATTCTAGGTTAGACTAAAATCCCATTCTTATTTTATAAACATATCAACTATAAAACTATATATTCACATTCAAAGCTAGTAACTAAAAAGCTCTTGTGACGTCTTACTCTTCCCTTTATCCATCATCCTAGCCATTCTGGTGGCGGACCGTGATACGCTCATGTAGCCGTCAACAAAACGCCCCTGTTTACCCATATATACCCTGTAAATTTGCGACGCTATCGGGTGGACTCTGCGGGTAACCGATCTTAGTTCAGGGGCAAGGCAGAATTTGCTCTTTGCCACTTATATACTGTATACTCACTCCTTCATCTGGGTATCTTTTCGCCATAAATTCAAGCCCAACCCAATTAATTGCTTTATCAGCAATCCTCATCTTGTTTTCCTGGTATGAGGTGGCCTCAGCACCTCAGCTGACAGTTGGTGGCTGGTGAGACAAAGCCCGTCACAGCTTCACCTTTGGCATGCCCTCATTTGCGCTTGCGCGTCTGCTGTAAGGGTATGGGTCATCGAGATGCCGGAGCCACATCGAGATTGGGGTATCTTGCTCCGAGAGCAACTTCAAGCTGTGTAACGCGACGCGTGTGATCTTTTCCTTGGAGCTCTTCGAATCAGGCTGCGATGAGATGGTCAGCACAATGGCTAGAATGGCTACACAGACGGGTGCGTGCTGCTGACCTTTTGATTGACGTATTCCGCTGTCTCACTCATTTTTGTGATAGATCAGGTAACAGTGCGGTATCCTGACTGGCTAGGTATGTGCAGTTTCGTTGGTGATTCAGAAATGATTTAAATCAATATTGCTTCTTCACAGCAGCAAAGGGCTCAGCTACCCAGCTCTTATACCATTCCATCTTCATACTCATCGCCCTGCCAGAGTTCTATCTTCTTAGCGTCGGAAAGTATGAAAGTCTAAATATTCTAATATTTTCCGATTGTATTTCCGACTTTTTTGAAGCTGCGGATTGAGGCTATCAAGAACTGGATTGCGGAAATTCAACTGCAGGCATGAAGTCTACCAGAGCCTGATCTGTCCTTGGCACCTCTGATTCGCCTGTTTTCGCCACCCTGCATACCTGAATGTGACATCGGACAACGTGGTGCATTGTTCCACTCTGCAGTAGATCCTTGTTTGTGTGACCTCCATTCTGAGCATTGTCTTTCCCGGGGTCCGCTGAGTCGTCGCATTTGCTCCCCGCCGGGAAGTAAGGGCGGCCTCATACATGTTGTCCATTCCCGACGTCTTTACCCAATAAACTTTCCCTCTTTCTTCTCCCTTTTCTCTGACATCAGTGCTCTCGCCCGGTAAATAAGCAAGAATGCCTTGCGATTAATTGATTCCACGTCTTGCTAGCACCCCGCTGTCAACATGATGTGGTCTGATACGAAGTTTGCCTGCTTGGCATTGGTCTTCTTGGGTCTCATGACCTTGGGCGATTCCATCACCGACAGTCTTCTCCCCGCTCTCGCCGATGACGCTCACACCCAATCAGGTCATTGGAATCTGGGTACTGCGGCTCTTGTGCTCAAAGGCGTGTCTGGTGAGTTGGCGCTTCATGTTAAGCGAGCGATATTTCCAGCTAAATGTGGCTTGATTACTGACATAAAGCACAGATATTATAGGTCAATTTGTGATTGGCTATATTCTCAACACCAGGTCTAAGCATCATGCCATGAATCTTAACGCCACGAGTATCCTTGTCGCCAGTCTCGTCACATTGTTGAGCTGTATGCGGTTCATACAATTCTTACAAACTCAA
This sequence comes from Fusarium phyllophilum, assembly GCA_013396025.1. Classification (NCBI taxonomy): domain Eukaryota; kingdom Fungi; phylum Ascomycota; class Sordariomycetes; order Hypocreales; family Nectriaceae; genus Fusarium; species Fusarium phyllophilum. The sequence continues at coordinate 9,662 of JAAOAQ010000596.1, forward strand.
AACTAATAACTGTAATAGTATGTTACGAACAGCAATGGCCTATCTTGGTTGCCATCGTCGGCCCTCTAGTAAGATGCATCGGAGGAGGGTCCCATGCCTCAGCATTTCTCATACTCGCCATACTCCATGATCAGGCCCCCACTCATTACCGGTCTGTTCCCTCGTCTTTCGCGTCCTGGTGGCCATGATTTTATACTAATACTTCTAAGGTTCGCAAGTTACTACTGTACAGGAGCTGTTTCGGTCGTGGCTCAGTCTTTCGGTCCATTCTTTGCCTCTATCCTCGCTGATTCCAGTCACCTCTTGCCTGGGATACTATCCGGAACCTGCTGCCTTATCGGCTTTGGGATTGTTGATTCACTGAGATCCACGCCTTGCGAGAGCAATAATTTTAGTCATGATGAGTCCACTTCCTTGCTGCCTAATCACCAAAGCGACGCTGAGCTTAAGAGACTCAACGTTTCGGTGACGGACTATTTGTCTAGATGCTTTGGCAAGAGGTCTCTGATTAGAAGCTCGAGTCTGATATTTCTTCCACAAATACTTTTCCTCATGGCTATTTGTAAATCAACTCGGCCACTTTTCAAAGCATACATTCAGCATCGAGACGATGTTAGTCCTACAGAGGTATGCATACGAAGTCGTATCTCTAGTTCATACGCACCATTACTTACCTTGATTCTGTATCTAGGCCGAGGCCTTGTGGCTTCTCCGCAGTGTCATGAGTGTTGTCATTTTTGGCATCATCCTACCTGGCATTGTTCTGCGCATTGCACCGAGGGTCTCATATCCTAACAGTATCAACCTTCACGCCGCCCGAATTAGCGTTTTATTTATCTCGATTGGTGCCTTCATGATAGGTCTATCAGGTTCTCTACGTTCCATCAAAGCAGGTATGTGGAACCCAAAAGCTAAAGACATCCCTTTCTGACACCACTTGCAAGCCCTTGTGATAAACACTCTCGGTGTTGCAACCGATCTGAGCCTGCTTGCCTTTGCATCATGCAACGTCAGCAGCTCAGATGCAGGAACTGTCATGATGACCTTGGCATCTATCGAGAGCGCCGGAACATTGCTCGGGATTGGTGTTTTATACCCGATCTACCAGTGGAGTATTAACGAAGACCTATCATTTCTCGTAGGAGGCATTCCTTACTACATATGTGGGGTGAGTATATACGGTTCAAGTCTATGCAACATACCTGCTGAATTCAACTACAGTCTCTTTACGCAGTCACTGCCGTAGTTGTGTGGTCCTCAAAAACTAGAAGCCAAGCTACTGAGTCATAAGCTGAGGTATGTAGGATCACCCTTGCAAGAACTGTGCTAATAGATATTCTCCCCACTGCAGGGGATCCAATAATCCTATGCAAGCAAGGTCTTGAGGTTCATCATGAGAAATATCTTGATCAACAAGCCTTGCAATTACGTGACGAACACTCGGTGCCGGATTGTTCAGAAAGCCCTATCTCGGGGTGCAAATAGCCAAAACGGTTCCATTAGGAACTTGGAGGCTAATGATAAAAACGGTGGTGTGATGAGGTACCAATTCGGCAGGGTTCATAGGACTGCAGACTGGGGTACTTGGGAGCTCGTTTCCTTTTTCATGTTAAGTTACAGAAGTCGGTGTCGGTTCTCCTCGTCCAGTATGAAGCCACCAGCTATAAGTAGTATCAGAGAGTAAATTAGCCGTTGTTTCTTAGAAATCGTCTAGCCGAAATCATTAGTGATATTTACTACTGAACTGCCGGCCTTGGCATCGTTCAGCTCTTTTCTCATTGTCTTGTTAGATCTCGCTAAGCTATATCGTAAAGATTCATACCACGACATAGACCTTGACAACACCAAGAGTCAGGGGACTGGCATCAACACTTCGGACTCCTTCATTCTCAGAGCCCGAGCAATTATCCATTCAATGATAGAACTGCATTCGTGAATGGCTCGGGCTGTCCATGAAGTCCGCGGAACTTGCAGATATAGACGCTCAGTTGCAGGCTGTAACCCAACTTGAGACAACTCTTATGCAGTCAACCAAGACGGGACTATTTGCAAAGTAATGCACCATGAATCATCGTATCTCAACATCGATTATTCGTAACCTCGTTCCAGACTGGTTGATCGTCGCCAAACGAATACGACGGGTCCACAGCGGCCATGCCCGTGCACATAACCTGTCCTGATCAAGATCTCCACCGCATTGCATGCATGCGCGTCGATACTGTTACATGACCCACTAAAGCGAGTCATTCGAACCGGAGCGAGTCTGTTTCATAGAGTAATTTCGCCAAGCTTTTACGAAATATTCACTTGGGATGCGTCGGTAGTTGAGAACATGCTCGGGCCCGGGCCCATGAAGGTCCCCGTCATATGTGCTTCGGGCCTTCGGGCGGCACTAACTGCAGATCATCTACGCCACTACAGATTCAATTCTGTCGATCATGTATCGGATCTCGAAGTATAAAACTTATAGATCATGAGAGGAATATCTAGTCATCAAGCTCAGGACAGGACAGTCCAAGAGTTCAGCAACAACCTCTCATGTCATCCTATCTAGATCTCCTTCTGGGCAACCCCCAGTATGCCATCTTTTGCGGCGTCACTTTATTCACTCTCTTCGTCATACGATACTCTTTACTCGGCCATGTTACAAAGTTTCCGGTCTTGAATCCGAAAAAGTCACTAGAGCTTACCAGCAACCGTGTAACTCAGGACTTCATTGTCGACAGCAAGAATATTCTCACAAATGGCAGAGCTTTATACAAGGACCAGCCATACAGAGCTTACACGGACTGGGGGAAAGTAGTCGTGATTCCACCCAAGTTTCTCGATGCGCTGAAGAGTCACAAGCAGCTGGACTTTACGATTCCTGCTGAAGATGTAGGTTTCACTTCTCATAGTGGCTTGATAACTCCATTGACTGATTTTCGGCAGGACTCTCACGCATACGTTCCCGGGTTTGATCCTTTTGTTTCTGACCCAAACATTTCGAAAGTTGTTACCAAGTACCTGACCAAATCTTTAAGTTGGTCTCCTGTTCAACCTTGCCCTATAACATACTGAAACTTTGGGCACAGCCAAGCTCACGGCACCACTGTCTGAAGAGGCATCTCTGGCCTTTCGTCAAGTTCTTACGGACTCCACCGGTAAGTATCCTCCTCAAATATCCCCAGGGTCGAACAGAGATTAATCTTGCCGCACGTTGTAGAATGGCATGAAATGCATCCTCAACATGATATAATCCGTATCGTATCGCGTATGTCATCACGAGTCTTCATGGGTGAAGCCCTCTGCCGCGATGACGATTGGGTCAGAGCCAGCGGTGACTATACCGTTCAGTCCTTCAAGACGGGTGACATTCTACGGACGTATCCTCGATGGTCACGACCCTTTGTGCATTGGTTCCTTCCATCATGCTGGACACTGCGCAAGAAATTGGATGAAGCAATCCAATGTCTAAAACCCCATCTTGAGCGTCGCAGTATTATCTCAGCAAAGGCTGAAACACAGGGAAAGCCCTCGCCTTTCGACGATTCTATTGAATGGTACAAGAAAGAAGGCTCTACACGTGACCCAGCACTCCTACAAATCTCATTGTCACTCGTGGCTATCCACACAACGTCCGATTTGCTTATGGAAACGCTTTTCAACATCGCCCAGCATCCTGATTTATTCCAGCCTCTTCGTGAAGAGATTACGAGTGTGTTGACTACAGAGGGCCTCAAGAAGACAGCCCTATACAATCTGAAGCTCATGGATAGTGTCATCAAAGAGTCTCAGAGATTACGTCCAGTTTTACTCGGTAAGTAGCTCACTAAGTAATCCTCCGATCTCTATCTTGCCTCTAACCACTTTTCAAGGCTCCTTCCGAAGGCAGGCTATGGCAGACATCACTCTTCCAAATGGCGATGTGATCAAGCAAGGAGAAAAGATTGTCTGCGACACGACTCACATGTGGAACGGTGATTACTACCAAGAAGCTGCAAAATTCGACGGTTATCGTTTCTTGCGAATGCGGGAGGCATCTGAGCAGGACAAACACCCTCATCTTGTTAGCACTAGCTTTGACCACCTGGGCTTTGGTCATGGCAATCATGCGTGCCCTGGGCGGTTCTTTGCGGCGAATGAGATCAAGATCACGTTGTGTCATATGCTATTGAAGTATGATTGGAAGCTGGCAGATGGTGTAGTTCCTAAGCCGTCGGGTTTTGGAATGGCTTATTTGCCTGATCTCCAGGCCAAGCTGCTTATCAGACGAAGAAATGAGGAGTTGGATATTGACTCTATCGAGACTTAGGATAGAGGGTTGCAAACTCAAGGCTGCTACTCATGAGAGTGATTAGATAACGATAAAAGCAACAATTTGACATTTACCCTCATTGATTGCTCTTTGGAAAAATAGAAGCCTTGTATACAAATTATGTTCCATGTATTCGTATATTTTCGCTACTTGGATATCATCATCAACACGGTTCTGGATAGTCATCTCTGTCATACTCTCCGGTCCGCCGAGAATAGGAACGAAACATGCGTCTTGGTTTCGAAACACTTCCTCTCTCGCCTCGTTCTGCCAGCCTCGTTTGGCTGTCTAATCCATGAACATCTTCTAGATGATATGTCCCGTTGCTAAGCCTGCTTGAGAATGTGCCGTCGGCTATGATGCCGCAATGCTTGTCGCGAGCGATCTTGCCTATAAGATCCGCCATTGACATCTCGATGTGTAATTTTACAGTGTATGCCAATGGATGAAACTGCATGTATCTGTCAACAGTTAGCATGTCCAAGGTAAGTTGGGGACTAGGGTCAGGGTCATACATACACAAAGGTATTTCGTAAACTCATCATGGCAATAATAAGGACATCCATGCTCAAGGAAAACCCAATGATAAACATATTAAAATGCGTCAACCTCTTGTACTTCGTAAGGCCGTGAATAATAAGATTTTTGCGAACGATGTGGATGAAGTAGAAATTCAGACAGCCGTCGACAATGAGATAGATGACTTTTTCGCATCGGTCCCACCACTCGTTGATGTGGATATATCGTTTCGATACTTGCAATCGCGCCGGAATCCATATGCAGTAGACGGAAATATTAACGGCCGTTATAAGTGTGCCGATGAGAACTTTGAGGCGGTATGCCTTCTTTTTGTTGGTGAGGAGGATGCCGCAGCGGTTGACGATGATTTGGAGAAGGAATTGGACCTATCGGGGGAGTGTTAATTTTGGCGGTTCGCGCGGATGACTTTGAAATTCGTACCTGAAGAGCCCATGTCGTAACTGAGAAGCGGTCAGTAAAATTCATATTAAAGAGACTGGAAACTTACGAATTGTAAAATAAAATGCAAAGCTGTAGTCACTGTCAGTGAACAGTCTCATCAACCAATATGGGACAACTGACCTTGGGGGTATAACGTCCAGTAAATGCAGGATACAAATAACCATGAAAATCGTACAGACCGTCAACTCCCCCCAGACCATAATAATATACGCATTTCGAAACACCCGCAGGCCATGGCGCTGATACACCTGCCAGGTCTGCCTAATGGCCTTGAAGACAGTCAACCATCCAAAACCAAGCGTGAAGCCCAACGCCGTCGAGGCTATGACAAGGTCACCTCTTGTAACCTCCTGGGCTTTGTAGTGGGGAGAGAGGAGGGTTAACATGGCATGTCAAATGGGAAATCATTTGGGCGTGATATCTCGGGTGATGTTTTCCATGGTTTGAGGAATTGGAGATGCATAAGAGGGAGAGGGAAAAATTAGAAGAAGGACATCATAGACTAGAGGTGAGAAAAGCAAAGGCTTGGCCGAGGGCACATGCAGGGTGATATGTAGCGGCGGGCTAATGATTGGGAGTTGTCGAGATGCTAACTGAAGCCTCTTCATGCACGTCGGATCAAATAATGTATCATTGACGTAACTCGATCAGCAATGTCTGAGTGCGAGCAAGTACCGTCTACTGTAGCATCAACCAATGGGAAGAGCCTTAAGAGTGCCTCTTTTCGCCCCTAATCTCCAAAGTAGTTCAAACCTTTCCCCGCGTCGGCAGATTCCAGACCGAAAGAGGCGTCTTCACTGCCGTCAGCCGTTAAGAACCGTGCTGTGCTGTTCTATACTGCAGCCCGAGTCGTGCTTGTGGCTTTGATTTGCTATGTGCTGCTTTTCTTGGAATATTGGGTAACAAGATCTGCGTCCCAAGTGACGTTCTGCGATGGCTGATAAGTGACCTATCGATTAAAGGGTTGCGCATCAACCAATTGATGGTCTTGAGTGGCTGCAGATCGGCGGTGATGTGGTGAGGCTGAGACTTTTGAACGAGTCAAGCAGGGAGAGTTTGAGGGAGCAGTGTCTAGACTGCGTCCAATTGCGTTGTAGTGAATTGATTCATTTCGTGGCAATCCAGCCTCTTTGACCCCTCATATTCAAGCGGTCGACATCTCTCGAACTCTATCCGTTCGTCTTCAAGGACTTCTCTCGTATCGTGGCATCTTCATTTCGCCTACGAAGCCACTCTTCTCACCGCCTTCAGCATATTATCTATCAACATTCACATGAAAAAGAAAGAAAAAAGAAACGTAATTAGGGTTATGGCGCAGGTCATCTGTCTTTCCCAACGACTCGGTTCGTCACCCGGTTTCCTAAGGATAATCCCTCCCCGCTAGCAACCGGATTGTCAAGCCACAGCTACCGTTAGCACAACCAAAATATTGGGATCTTCCATTGCGATGAGGATACTGCTTTCAGCTTTGCCGCGCTGCGCAGTAGCTGAGTCAGGATGGAAACGAATCGGGTGCGGCTCGTGCCGAGACCCAAGACTCCAAACTGAGGAGTCGACTTTATCCCCTGAGGCGATCAATCGAATTATCGTTTATGCTGGTGCTGAAGTCGACACTAAAGGACTCGATAATTTGAGGGCCAGGGTTGAAAAGTCAGCTGGACTGTAGATGCAGCTTTTGGCGGCTGATGGCTGAGCTAAGGTTGAGTGGTGAAGTGCCTCACATGCCTTGACACCGCTCAATGTGGCTTGGGTTTGGTAAAGAGTATTTCCGCCGTGACACCTTGCGACCCGATTTCAAAGAGATTAACTGAGCTCTAATGAGTCCTATTGCATTTAGAAAGTCGTAGCATAAAGCCCAATCCAATATGGGCGACCCTGAAGCTAATTGATTCCGTCGTTTAACTTCCCCGCAAATTCGAGCTGGGTGATCGGCCTCTAAGTGAAGCCGATGCAGATGAAACGGTACTCACGACACTAACTAGTCCAGGAGGCTTAAGAAAGGGTCTGTGCAAAGATCAATCATTTAGGTACCGGTTTTAGAACTGTTAAGTGCGACGATCAGGTTCCAATGAGGCTGATATGCACGAGAAGAATGCCATGTCGAGATAGCTGTTCGCCGATGGTGCCCAGTCTGATTCAACTACCCTAAAGCTAGTGCCAATACTGAAGCTGTCGACGTTGATAGGCCACAAACACCGTGAAGCACTATTATTATGTTTTGACACGACATTCGAAGGTTTGCCAGCTCTTCTCCTTTCACGACAGAATTGCCACATTACGGCCTCGGTCCTCAATTCTATTGAACAATTGGCATTCTACATGCTGGTTATTTAGCCAACAGAATTCAGCAGCGCGCATATGGAGCATCGCATTCGTAAAGAAATCCCGAAAAAGGTTTATGTATCATGTCTTAATTGGAAATCGTATATACTAAGAAGTCCTGATCCCTTCATTGGTGCAGGTACATCTTATAACCAACCTAGTGATGTGAATCTTGCTTCGAGATTGACAGTCTATTTGCAGTTCGTTCCGCCATGAACAAAGGTACCATCAGAGTTCTCACAGCCACATGTTCCATCATTAGGATCCTTGATACAGGTTGTGCCAACTCCAGAAGACTCTCCATTGTCGCTACCAATCGTCAGATTCATATCATAAGCATTGTTCCAGCACACTTACTTCCAGAAAAAGGCCCAGTAATCCGAATCAGCCGTGAGCTCGTCGGAAGTAGGAGCATCACATTCATATGCCTCGCAGGTGCCGTAAGGAGCACCGTTGTTGGCATCGTATTGGTGATCGACCTTGAAGATGGCAAAGGTCTGTTGGCCAGAGACACGGGTGTTGTAGGCACATTCAGCGGCCTGGATGGCGTTGGAGGTCTTGGATGCTGGCTGTAGCGTTAGTATAGGATATCGATGGAGAATAGGTTGACGCACGAGAGCATGATGGGCTATTGGGGTATTTGCCCTTGGTGTTGCTCTGAGCAGGCTCAAGAGTAGCAGCAACGGCGCCTGCAATAGCAAGGACTGAGGCTAGTGTAGTAAGAGGATACATGGTGAATGATAAGAGGGTTTGAGGCCTTGGCGACAAGAAACTGATAGTCTGGCTGTGTCGAGATAAGATTGTAGCTCCGAGATATTCGGAGACCTTATATACGACAATTTCTCCCCTTTGTTTCAAAGAAATTGAAGACGTGTTTTCGAAACATGCCATAGTGGAGATATCCATGATTCTCACGGTGGAGCGCTCGCCCCTTGGCCAATTCTAGCAAGGATAAAGTGGCTCATGCTCAACGACAGTTGTCGTATTTATACGCGGCTTAAAACATACATGGATATTATCTGGGTCTGTCAGCGTTGTTTGGGTGAAACAGCAGGTTTTGGGGTTGTGACTGGTGGAGATATTTGGCTGAGCAAGCCGATAATCCGATGGTGATGTTTCGGAGATATTGTAAGCTGGGGTATGTTTCCTCTGGATTGAGTAGCTGAGTTGGCCTTCATTACATCTATGCCCACATTCCGTGGATTCTTATATGAAGTGCCCCATATTGGCTTAGGTTTGTATACTGAATCAACTTCAAAGCCTGACCTTTGGCCAGAAGAACCCTGGGCGAAGGCAAGAAGTTGCCCGTAATGTTAGACCATCCCTAGGCGGACAACGTTAAAAAGAACAGTCGAGAATTGGGAAACGGCATTTAGCTAGCCGCTAGTTTCAAGTAAAGTATGTGATTACATACAGAATTTATTAAAATGTTATCTAAGCTAAGGTGAAGTATACTGATGAACTAAGCTAAAGGTCCTCCACATCCGCAGCGGTATGCGGATGAAACGTCTCAAAGTTAAAGATCGCCTTCTTCGTTTCCCCCTTCGGTTCATACAAGACCAGCTCTGGACAATCGCCCAAGTCGCCGAATGCACCAGAGTCAGTGAAGACGCCATCTTGCAAAGTCCCTGTAACATTGAAGTGATACCCGATCTCCCTTATTCTTTGCCCGGCACAGCGGAGTGATACGCGGGAACCATGATGATCCTCAAGTGTATCTTGGATGTCTGAGAGCCGATAAAACATGGAATATGAAGGGATAATGCCGTCGTCACGAAGCCACTCATAAGTCGGCAGCCTCTTGTGGAGAGACATGGCTTTTTGGAAGTACGGGGCTGCTTCTTCGGAGACTTCATAGTGGCTGAAGCACTCTGGGCTCAAGGTACTGAAGCATGTGCCATGCTTAACCCATTGATCTTGCCAGAGCTCGTCGTTATCACCATCGGGTGACTCCCAGAGTTTGTTCATATCTTCAATGGTATCTTCAGCGCCGGCATGGTAGAGGATTTGCGTGATGTTTGTGTACGTGCGGTTGGTATCGCAGAGGGTAGGGAGGGAGCCGTCGTTGTGGATTGGCCAGAGTCCACCAACAGTCCATGAGTCTAACGAAGAGGTTAGATACTGTCGACTTGTTTACGCGGGGACAGAGACTCACCTAAAGGTCCAGTGACTGGTCGTGTATCCCAGACTTGAGTCTGAATCACCCTCGCAGGTGATGAATAGCAGCAGGTATCGTCAGCTGCAGCATCATCATAGCATGAACCTCGGCGACTACCGGCGTAGACATTTGGTGTCCCAGCAAGTGCTACAACAGAAGTAGCTGCTGTGATAAGAGATAAAATCTGAAACGAAGACATGTTGCTGTTTTCTCAAGGCACTGCAGTCTTCACTTGAGTTACTTTTCAACACTTGATTTTGCAACGATATGGCCCATGACTTTATAATTCTCACTGGCACCCCTCTGACCTCAACACGAGCGAATTCTATACACTCCACCCTGTAAAATCAGCCGACCGTAACCTGTAACTGAGCATCATAGAACTGTTGGTTTCGGGGCTGATACAAGTCCTCACTTGGCAAAGTTTATATCCTAATCACCAATCACAAACTGAACCGCGTCAGCTACAGTCCGAAAACGTTCAGCCTCGTCTTGGGGATATGCAGAGTTTGTGGAAGTCAACTGACACGTTACCAAATGCGGACTATGCGGGACAAACAGCGAGTGATAGTTTTGCAGATCCATACCAATTCACCAATTCACTTTTGAATTTCTTGGTCTTTCGTTCATGCAAGGTACTGATATCGTTATTTGTTTTCATTCAGATCCTGGTTTTCTTGGACCTGCAGGCCCGTTTGGTTTCAGTTGAAGCCACGGTGATCATAATTTCTCCTCATGATGATAACACAGAGCCTGGAATGCGGACCGGTCCGTATAACTGAAGCTACAGTGGTTGGACGGGTGATGATGTATGCCTCTGGCCCAAGCTCCTCAGCCATGGGCTTACGTTAGAAGGAGTTGGGACTATTTGAAGTGTCATTCCGGAGATTGTGAGGGAAAAGTTATTATCGGAAGATTAAGGATTGCCATGCTGCGGTGCTAAGAATAGGATTGGGGTTTGCGTGACTGCCAAGGTCCAAGAGATTCTGGATCATTGTTGTCAGACCCAAGGCTGGCTGAGCTGCATAGCTGAGACAGATATCGATCCTCAGATGGTAGTCTGCGATCGGACGGGATGTCTCAGATGCGCTCAGCGGACGGGACATCTACCCGGACTTAGCAGACCCACAAGATCGGAAATGAGATCTCAGCGTATCCCTTCTTCCGTATCACTCAACACCATCACCAATCTCTTCCAGCTTTTCAAAATCTCGCAGCCTAGTCTTGGCCGAACCTAATTCGTTTCCCGGCCAGCCCAACAAAAGGACCATGAACTCTCACCATCATAGAAACCTAATTGTCGGAATGTGATAGTTAGAGTTTTACCTATCAAAGCTGGGCCACCGCCACAAACACGAGGACAACGGCGAGAACATCAACATATGCAAGCCCCCAACGATGAATGCCATTCACCTTGACTCGTGCGAGAAAGTGTAACCCGGCTGCGCGGACTAGGCACGGCCCCAGGATTTAGGCTATTTAAGCTTGTGTGGAGAATTGAAACGTCATGATGTCGATGCTGGAATGCTGGTCCATCACTCGATCAACCTGGTCGTTGGGGTTGCATGGGAATTTCGCTGTTTAATTGATGTGCCGTTGAATTCAATTCAGTCGTTGAGACTTCTCAACGGTTCAGAACCATAAGACGTCCGTTGTTTTCTGGCTGATGATGACTTCAGAAGATAGTTTTAAATACTCGCCCTCTATTGCACCGAGGTCGATCAAGGATGACACTCCTGCTCGGACCGATACAGGTTTTAGGTTACATAGCAAAGAGGGGAAAGGAAATGTCATCAAGAACAAGATAGTTTATAAAACCGTCTTCAATTAATCCCCGTTTCTTCTCCGCATAATCTTATCATGACATGTCTGGAAAAATGAAGGTTCTCTGCACCATCGCGTGCCTTTGCGCATCCTCACTGGCTTCAAAACCGCCACAGTTTCACAATGCAGCAAATCACCCCGGCGCCGATCCTTATGTGATGTGGGACTACAAATCAAACCAATATTATGCCTATTCTACAGAGGGAGCAGATCCAGGGAGTCTCTTTGCGATATACAGCAGTCCTGATCTATCGACTTGGCACAAATACCCCGGTGGCGTTCTGAAAGCGTGCTACGATGATGACATGAACCGCATCGAAGGTGGCCAGGCCTGTTGGGCGCGTGATTGGTACTGGGCTCCTGAGATATACTACAATGAGCAAACCGGGTGGTACTTTTTCTTCTATGCTGGCCGGTTGCGGGAGGACTTGACCAAGGATTACTTCCGATACTCGGACTTTGAAGAGCCGTCTAAAATTGGCGTGGCTGTCTCTCGTTATCCGACGGGACCGTTTAGGGAAATTGAGCCTAAGCCGATTGAATATTATCCATTCGATCCCGACTATCACGATGTCAACCTCATCATGGACAAGAAGCAGATGCTGCCTCCACAGAGTCTTGCAGAGGGCAAGACAGCGCCGAAGGGAACATACATCCCCACGATCGATGTCAATATCTTCTTTGACACGAATAAGCGCATTTATCTGTATCTCTCACGGAATGCATACCGAAACTGGAACTGGGACTCGAAGCTGGGCAAGTACATCGAGGAGTCGAATATCATCGTAGTAGAGATGGAACGCGCTTGGTGGGACGATCCAAATGCATTAACCATGCCACAAATCATCGCCACGCAAAGGAACTTCCATGCCCCGAATGCGCCAAAACTTCCCCCGAACATCACCTCTTACAACGGCACTGGTGAGATTGGATCACCACCTCGCAAAGACGGCTGGAAGACTGTTATCTCGTACGGCGCTGAACCGCAAGATTGGGAAAACTTTCATGTTGACGACTATCGACAGTTCAACGGCACGAAGAAAGATCGTCGTTGGGCTGAAGGAAGCACTGTCATCACGAGACCTGGCAAATCTGATGCAAAATCTGTTTATCTTCTATTATACAGCGCCAACAACTACGAAGCATCCAACTATGGTGTTGGCTTCGCAACTGCAAAGTCTCCGTTTGGTCCATTCCGAAAATCTTCTAACAATCCTATTCTTTCGCAAGACCCTGATGCCGAGTTACCAATCTACTCAACTGGTCATGGTAGCATTGTTGCTTCACCTGGTAGGAATAGCAAGATAATCACCGCTCAGGAGGTTACACATCGAACACCTTTCGGTTCTGAGCTGTTCTATGTGCATCATGGCCGCAACAGCACGGATCGGGGTCGTTCCATTTACACAACTCGATTGCATCTCATTGATGATGCTGTTGACTTCGGGTCTCAGGATGCTCTCAACATGAGTCTTACACCACTTGATCAACCTTTGCCGAAGAACATGTATCCCATTAACATGTTTGCAAAGTGCTCCATTTTGCATGCCCTGAATAATAAGAGAGGGCATGAATATCACGTTCGTGTTGAATCCAAGCTAAGAGCCCCTTTTGACATTCGTGAACGAACGAATAGGGTTGTTGCACTGCCTTGGAATAAAACTCCAACGTCTGTGACAGCTGACTGGCATGATGGCTCATTTATCTTGTCTTTTGATAACAAAGTTGTGAAAGAATTGGCTTACCAGCGCCTGGGTGTTGATAGAACTTGGACAACAGTCACAAAGAGCAGAATTACCTGCAGATAGTCTTGCTTCAATGCTAACGAGTTGCCTGTTGCTAGGAATACTAAAGTTTTCAAGTTTCAGAGTCCTTTCTCGGAAATACGTGCAAATACAGGCGAGGGATCTATAAAAACCTCCATCTTATACGCCTTCAAGTTGCCATACTCGTCCCTCTTCATTAACATCGTAGCAAGCGCTGGAACTTTGATCTCTTGCGTTTTGGGATCGTCGCCCTTGACAAGATACCGAACATCACAACGATGATAGATGCAGGGGCTCACATAATCTAGGCTCGTGAGAAATTTGCAGGAGAAACTGTGATGTATAATAACTTACCAAAATGGATAGTATCATGTTCTAATCCATCGAACTTGGCCCATATAGCTTTGAAAATCTGGATATATCATTAACATGTAAAAGGGAATAGGTTCTGGTTTGTGTAGCCTACTTCTCTTGCATCCATGGCGGAGCGCACTGGGCTATTCGCGTATTGTATTGTGGCATCTGCTATATAGAACCTATCGAGCCACGCGTCTACATCCATTTTGGCACTATAAGCATTGTTCTGCGAAGAGAAATGGGTCAATATCAACAGAGTTCAGTGGGCAAAGGATAGACTTACTTCAACCAGCCAGGCCACGACCTCTTCTTTCGAAAGCTGCAGCTCTGAAGACATTTTCAAGTTTATCTTTGTCTGTTTCCCTCATATTTTTGTTCCCAGTTGTTATAATCTGGAAGAGCCATGAAACATTTTCATATATCGTGAGTTTTATACCCCCTCACTAGTCAAGTTAGCTTTTTTCCTCAAGGTTGACCGCTACACTGACTAAGCCCGCGACTTCCGGACCACATAGTCAGGTACCCAGATAGTTTAGATAGCGGCCAGACTATGTGGAACTTCACGAATACTTAGTAGATCTCCCAATTTTGGGCTCCAGTGGTTGAATAGAGGAGAGACTCAGTCACGACTATGAACATGCATCTTCTAGGCATGAAGCTACCGGTCTTCAGTAGCGATTTATGAAACCTTATTGTATTCAAGAACTTGATAAACTATCTCGTGTCCACATAGTACCTGTTGTCGAGCTCCCTTATGGCTTGTATCCAAGTCATACGCAATCGCGTCCAACTCATTGCCCCCTATCTCTGCAGTGCTTTCGGTATTAGGTAGTCAAATAACCCAGTATGCTGGGAATATGCTTAAACATAGACAACCTTGGTAACGGTGGGAGTAGGGGCCGCAACGGTAACGACAGAAGCACTGGCACAAGAGCAAGCTGTAAGATAGCGAGGCTCTCCAGAACAAGCACTAGCATAAGTAGGAATAGACTTGGTAACATAAACAGTGCTTGATATCATCAGTAAAAGACCCCAATAAGAATTGAGTACCTGCGACTTACGTTGCATCAGGAGTAGTAGTGACCTGGAGATATGCTTCACATTCAGCTTTGTAAGAAGCAACTACAGCAGGGCCACGGAAACCAGGAACAACAGCTCGGGCACAGTTATCACCGCAGCCGGAGCGCTCCTGGAGTTCCTTGGGAATGTTGACGGCCAGGACAGGGGCAATAAGAGCCGCGATGAGAGTGAACTTCATGGTGAAGATGGTGGGATATGTTTGTCAAAGAGAAATTTAAGAGGCTTGATTGAGTGTTGGATAGCAGAGTAGGGTGAAGAAGGTACTGAAAGTGATGAAGGGATGGGATATTTGGCTGCCCTTTATGCACGACTTCTTCCTCTCAGCTGTATCCCAACTTTGCTCCGAACATATACTTCCCCTGAAAATGCTTTTCACACCGATAAGAAGGCCCAACGGTTTTAATAAAAAGAACGCCTAGTACCACGAGGTTATCGCCATCATCCATCGATTTCCCACGTTTTCTACAACTAGCGCACCGTTGGCAGCTCCTAGTCAGATATCCTAAACGCCACAAACCCAACCGTCAAAGGGGCATGAGCTGTTAACAAGGCGATCTAGATCGCACTAATCAGAAACTGAGATCCATTAAAGGGAAGGTCAAACGGTCTTTTTCAGTGTTTGTCGGACCTCGTGATAGTTTTGGGAATAGAAGTGGAAAATAAGGGGCAGACTATTTAAAGTCTTGGTCCACGAGTTCCGGATTGGGAGTTCAGCTGGATTAAGGGTCTCATCAGAGGAGCTGATGTACGAAACGGGTAAGGCTGTCACGGAGGATAGGGAGAATAGGATAGTGTCGAGTCACTGTCAGGGGTGCTTGAAGAGATGTTGCTTGTGCGGCGAGAATTCGCAAACAATGGATGACATGGGGTCTGCAACCAACAGGTAGACTGGCGTCACAGAGTTGTTGGGCGATAGGACACCGATGTATAGACCGAAATATTAATCAGCCAGGGTGAATACTTATTAAGCATGCATAAAACAATATCTGGAGGACACAAATAATGGTGCTTCACTTCAGCGAAGCACCCGAGACTCAAATCTGTTACAGCCAGAGTAAGCTTGAACTATTAGCAAGACTTGACTCTGATTGTGAATACAATCAGTCGATTCAGACCACTGGGTCTGCCAAGGAAAAGGAATGATACCTATCCCCCTTTCAACCGTCCATGCCATCGCGAATGCGCAAGAAGTTGGCATACCGCTCCAAAGTCCAGCGACGCGACGCCTTGCCCCAAATAGCCATGGGCAGCGACGACATGATAATGACAAAGCTAAGAATACCAAGCTCGATGAAGGTGTTCTGCAGACCCGTGTCAATCCAGTAGCTGCACACGAATGTGAAGATCGTGGCAAGGGTGTTGTTGATGACGGCGACACCAACCATGCCCTCGAGAACCATGTCGGGATAGCTGTCGGCTAGGTACGTGATGCTCAGATCACCAGCGCAGCCGTAGCCGAAGCCGATAAAGCCCAGCGCGACGTAGGGAACAGGCCAGTCCCAGCCATGCGCTGAGCCGATACCGAATAGCCACATACCCAATGGGAAGACGATCACGCAGAGGGCCATGAGGTAGAGACGGAACTCGGCCTCCATAATGCCGTTGTTGCGCTTAGCCTTCCAGAGGATGAACTTGTCGCTGCAGTATCCGCCGTAAAAACAGCCAATGACGCTTCCAATCAGACACGGAATGTTCATGTTGGCGACAGCAGAGTCGCTGTAGTTGTACGGCTCGTTCACCCAGTAATCCTCCTCGACGGTGAGGTAGAAGGACAATGCAATGTTCTGCATTCCCCACTGAAGACCAGCGAACCAAACTGCGGGAAAGGAAAAGATGCGCATCGTGTGCCACAGGCGGTGGACATACTGCGTTAATCCCAAACCGCGCAGGTTGGACGCTGGGGTGATAAGAGCAATGCGCTGCCAGTAAGACTTCTTGCGCGCGAATGAGGCCTCGAGTCTATTGCGCTCGACCTCCTCTCGTCGCACTGCAGATGCGGATTGAGAAATCGCAGCTTCTTCGTCAACTGGAGGCGATAGGTTCTTCTCTTCGGCATCCTTGGTGACGACGTGGTCGTCGGTAGCCGCGGGAATACCCTCAACATTGCCGCGGCTTGCGTCGCGCTCCTCGGTCTGGTGGAGATTGAGGTAGCGATTGCGCTCAAAGGCTGTCTCCTCAAGACCGAAGTAAAAGAGGACGAGGGTGAAGCCAGAGGCAATTGCGCCCATGTGGCCAATCCAGCGCCATCCGACATTCTCTGCCAAATGGCCTCCGATCAAAGGACCAACATAGGTTCCGACCGTAGTGGCAAGGGTATACATACCCAGTGAGGTACCATTCTGGTGCTCGAACCAAATGTCCAGCAGAGACAATTGAACAACAGCCTCAGCGACAGACTCAGAAGCCCCGACAAAGAGCTGGGACCAAATCGTGTCGCCCGTTGTCTTCAAATGGCCGAACCAAATGTTGCCGATAAGACCCCATACCGTCCCTACCAAGTATAGAATTCGTCGTCCGTAAAGATGCGTCGCAGGCGAGCTGAGAAGCGTCCAGTATCCGATCGCGACAAAGAGCACACCAGCACCCGTATTGAAAACATCGTAACTAATCCCGTATTGTTCATTGACACCTGTGCTCGCAGCGCCGGCGACATTGGAGGTGGCGGCGGTCAAGGCGACAATGTAGCACACGAGAAACGAATGCCAGGTCTTGCGCGCAAGACTCCAGTTCAATGGATCATTGGGAGACTTTGTCGGAGGGGGTACGAGGATAACATCGCCGTGCTTTTCGATACTGGCATCGCCGGAAGCGACGCTGGCGTGCTCGTCGGCGAAGAGACGTCGTGTGCCCGGAAGGACTTCATCGATATCGCGAGCAGACGGAACGGCCATCCGCGTCGATTTGAAGTGGTACTTGGTAGTGGGGTCTTGCTAAGTCGTCTTGGGGCAAACGGCTCCTCGGAGCCGCATTCACACGCGTTAAGGAGGATAGGTATGGGTATGCAGGTTATCGATCGAGAGTCAGCAAGACATTGTCTGTATGCGATGGTGATTTCCTAGCAGGTTAGAAGCAGAGCAGCGGTCGCACAGAGAAGAGGAGGGAGGAAATTTTTTATATTACGCCCAAGGATCCATCTTTCGGAGCAGTCCCCCACCAGAAGGTTCATTCCCATTTCGGGCCGCAATGGGAAGACCGGAGCGATTCCACAAAGGGCAGTGCGTCTGACAATTTGTGGTACGTTTGGCTGGGTTGAATTGAAAAGGTTTAAGCTGTTGATGTCATGGTGTGGAAGACGGCACACCACTTCCGTGATGGAGAGATAAGGTCGCGTGCGTGTTTTGCGCGGGTATTGGACGGATGATCCCTGGGGTAAGTTGCCATCTTTTTGGTCAACGGTCTTCCCCGAGAGGTTCGGTGATCATTGTCAGTTTAAAGAGTAGAATTCTGAGTGTAATTGAAGCGATGCGACGCACGCGATAACACTTTCAGACAAATTGACGATTTGAAGCTGACATTGCTGTACCTCTCTGTTTGCGAAAAGTGTCCACTCCAGCAGCCAGTGACAAACGGGTTAGGCCGACTGATTAGTCACCAGCCGACTTCCGTCTGAAGCTACAGAATACAGTAACAGCTCTCAACAGTCACGATCAAATGGGAGTTACCATTAGGTCAACCCCATTGAACCTTGACTTGAATGTGTCAAGGTCGCCATCTCGGCTCGTCATCGCGATCGTGATGCAACCACATGCTTCCCCTTTTCTCGGCCATGAAGAAAAAAACCGCATGGCCCATGCCTTCTAAAAGCCAGGTCAAGGGCAAGGATTACTGGAGCCTAACAGCTCACCGAGTGAGCAACATGATTCAAGGTTTCTGTCAAAATTTTCATTCATGAAACGAAGTACGTTGCGGAAAAGTCGTGTCAAGCATTTCTATGTCGCTCTCATAAATAGTTGCTATACATCATTGCTGTGGTATCAAAAATGTCCTGTTTTCCCATGATCCCATCTCAGCGCCAGACCTAAACCATCAAAAAGTCCACGTTCAAATCCTTGAGTTTCTGCAGCCAGTTCATACATCCATCATCGCCATTCTCGTGCTTCCACAAGATCTGCAACGTATCAATCGCAGAGTATAGGAATCCCCACGGGTTGATTTGCGCTACCGCCTTCAATCGATCCATAACCCACGCCCGGCTCTCCGGAGTCGTTGCCGTTGTTCCATAAATAAAGGTGGGCCAGCCCGTGGCTTTGAAGTTTGGGTCTTCGTCAGGCTGTGGTAGGAGCGTCTCGTAAAGATCCTGGATGAGTGTTTTGGGAACTTGGTCTGGCATCCTGGCCCGTAGGGCGGGAGCTGCCTGGATGATGTAGAGACATGTTGCCAATCTGTGCGCGGAGCCAGTTCGGGCACTGCTCCATAGGGCGGCTTTGCTTGCATCTGGCATTCTGTCCTTTGCCCATCTGAGAACGTCGAGACGTTGTACGCGGTCTAGTAGGTTGGTGAATTCGATAAGCGCCTCATTGCTGGAGACGTTCCCTTGGGCTTCGGCATGCAAAAGTTGTGCCGTCTCACGGAGGATGTCGAGAACTTCAGGCGGGCAACAGAAGAAAGAGTTGTTGGTTCGCGATAATGTTTCCTTGACTTGACTTGGTGCAAATGATGCTGCCTGGGTGCCAGGTTGTGATGGGTTGAAAGACAAGCTCAATGTGCAATACCTACATGAGTCAGTTAGCATCGAGTCAGTTTTGAATTAAAGGTATCTCCACTTACACGTAACAGTCCGCAACAATATAATCTCTCAGAGTTGTGTCAGAGCCAGTATATGGTTCTATCATATTCAAAAGCTTCTTCGCACCCTCGAGATGAGGCCGCCAACCTTGCCAACCAGACTCAATGAGCTCTGAGTTGATGAGAAATAAAACAGTAGCAAGAATCACATCGGCTCCAATGGTGTCAATATTCCGTAAAGCATCGGGCATCATTTGCAATCCTTTTTGTTTGGCAACGAGAGCATCCATAAGCAATTTCTTCGGTGCCTCTTCTCTTTCATATGAGTTGGGACCTAGCCATGATCTTGATAGATTGCACATATGAGATGCAGATACTGCAATGATAATTTGTTGTAAGAATGAATGCTCATTTGTGAGCTGCAGAAGATTTAGATATGGATTTCTGCTACCGTTGGTCTGGTCGTCACCAACGAGATCCAGGCTAACTCGAGTTGAATCTGAGTTGAGGGTTAGCATCATGAAAGACCAATGTCTTGAGAAGCCATACAATAATTCAAGTACCATCTCTGGGAGTGCGTCATATCCTGAAATAACGGATCGACCAATGTCCACGGAGAGTTTGATGATGTTGGTGAAGGGGGCGAAGGAGGGGACCATGGCTTAGTTTTGTTCAGAACAAAGAGTTGATTTTCCTGAGGCGACACTAAACCCCATGCACCTGGCTCAAAGCCTTGAGTATCGAAGGATCCCATTTGCATATCGGAAGATTGAACATCGGATTGCACATCAATAGTCATGTCCGATTCACCTTGCTTGGGTAACCGACACACGGAGGCACTAGAACTCTGTCCGGCCAATTTACCGCGCGTGGCTACTGAGCCAGTCCATAGAAATAGGCGACCATAGCCCAGGCATTCAACCCCCCTGGAAGCGCATTTCGAGCAGTGCGGGATAGACCTATCGCAGCGGAGTCTCGCACGGCGACAGCTGTGACAGGCTTTCTTGGCTACTTGGACGGTGGTTGATGAGATACTGTCGCTGTCGGGGGGCGAAGTTGACATCGGATAAGATAAGTAAGTGGGATGAGAGAGATTGAGGCCTCAAACTGTAGCCTTGCCTTGTTTGCTTATTAAGGTAACCAGAAGCAAAACAAGGGGCGATTAGCGAGAAAAGTAGATGAGCGAGACAAGATCAATGGCACGTCGTGGGTAGGGTCTCGCTGTTGGTAGAAAAGGATATAATTTTGTTGATCCTGGGATCCTGGCACCTGGTTTGTAAGATGTTTGGTTGATTTTTGTTAATTCCGAAGCCCAGGCTGGGGAATGTCAAAGAATCGAGGTTCACGAGTTGGTGCCTTGAGATTCAGGCCGTCATCTCGGCTTAAGCGGAGCAATGCCAGGCATAGCCACGGGGGAGGGTCTGGACCAGTCTATGCCTGGATCAGCTAGAGCTGCGTGCCTCCGCATGCTATCGTCGTCAGCTGAGGGAGGCTTTGATTTAAACACCTGCCAAAAGAGATATATTCACTTGCTTGAAGAGAGTTCGACACGAGATAAAGGGAACTATCGAGAGTCTAAAGATAGGTATCATATCTCATACCTCCCTATCGCGAGCTATCAATTTCCAGGTATTTGAAATACACTAGATATGCAGATGCGTGAAATCACATCGCAACTTGAAAATGAGTTATAAATTCGTTGTATGAGGCCCTTATCACCAGACCCTTTTTGCCCCGTCTTCCCAGCATGTGATCGTCAATCATGAGTTGTGATTATGAGATAGAAACTGTCTTTGTGAAACATGAATACTTCTATCTTTGGGCCAGGGGATCCCTCAAGTTCCGCCCGTATTGGGTCACTAGCCATGCAAAGGCCACCAGCAATCGACGTGCCAGTTGATTGGCCCAAGTGATGTGTTCTGTTGCTCATCAGAACCAACAGTCAACCCAACCTCGTTCCCTGCCCTAACCGCCAACCTTTACTGTGACCGCAAAAATGACGAACCTACAGAAAAACTCCAATGTGAGGATGCTTGTATGTCTCCTCGATGGGGACGACATTATGGAGAGCGATTATCGTTTTCTCGTCGATGGAAGCCTCCCAAAATACGTTAAAACGGCACCGGGCACGTTTCTCTGCGATAATGAAGACCGTGCTTTCGAGCCTGTCCTTCTTGGGACTCTCTTCCCCGAATTCCCTCCCGGAGACTGGAACAATGGCCATGTCGCTCGAGACCCCGCTACAGGGGAACCTTCATTCGTTAAGACTGAGATCGTGCATTTTCCTGGAGTACAGAACTGTTGGCATCCACTGAGGTTTAACGAGCTCGATTTTGCTCGACAAGAGCGATTGAGACAGCGTGTTCACGTTTCGACGCACCCCGAGGTCAACGCTGGTAGACCTGTGCTGGTCAAATTTGCTGTTTGGCCCTGGGAGGTTGGTTATGCCAAGGCTGAAAATACAGCTTATGAATGGCTTCAGAACATCGAGGTGGTGCCCAAATTTCTTGGTCATGTTACAGAAGGCAAAGATGGTCGTGTTATCGGATTTGTCACGGAGTTCATTGAAGGCGCAAGACCGGCAGAGCCAAGAGACATTGAGGGATGCGAAAAAGCTCTGAAGAAGCTACATGAACTCGGTATCAAGATGGGTGATACTAACAAGTTCAATTTCCTGGTCCGAGATGGTCACGGTGTGATGATAGCTGATCTAGAGGCAGCTGAGCAAGGATGCTCGCAAGATGAGCTCGAGGAAGAGATGAAGGGTCTCAAAGCATGTCTCCAGGACACTTCTTTCCTGGGTGGTGTGTATATTATGAAAGAATAAACGATCTCGCTTTTCTATAAATGTTTCTATGTATGCATGCCTAACACTTCTTGCCAACATCGCAGTTCGACTCACTACCGTCTTCTGAACCATCCATATATCGACCAAACGCATATAGCTCAACATCAGTGATATCCTTACGAAACTCCCTGGCCACCGTACGTCGGAAATAGACTCGCTTAGCCCATTTATACCCCTCCGCTCCAGCAAAGAAAACGCCGACTGCAATGAAGATAACCGCCCATTCCCAAGTGATGGGATTGTGCATAAAGACAACATGGTTGATGACAGGGATGTAGAGTGTTGGTGGAATGAGAACGGTACTCAAAGTGACAGACCAAAAGAGGAAGGGATTCTTCCAGAGACGCTTCGTCCAGGCCTTGAAACTGCCGCCTTTTTCGAAGATCTCAGCAAAGAACGAACGGCGGAAGTCAACGAGCTGCCAAGCAAAGAGTAGAAAATCCCATGTCATGGTGGTGAAAGCTGTTGATCTAGCTGTAAAGACTGTATCGCAGGAGGCAGAATATTTGCTGTTACAGTCATGTCCCAGGCCTTGGTCATTGAAGCCGTAGAGAACGATGACTGAAGAGCCAAGGATGCTGATGAGCATGAGGATACCATAGACCAAGAGGTCAACTAGGAACTCTGGGGTGAAAACACCATACTTGAGCTATTAAATGCGTTAGTAAAAGGCACGTGAGAATAAGGTAAGGTCTTGACTTACACTGTGAGGTGGTCGACGAAGGATATCAGGACTCGCCTGCTCAAACCCAAGGCCAGTCTCAGTAAATGCTCCAGCAACAAGCAACATCCAAATAATCTCAACGGGTGTCAAGACAAAGATAGATACACCGCTGTCATCTTTGAAGGACAAGCCAACCAGAAGGCAGGTAACGAAAGCGACGTTGGCAGCAAGGACATGAAGGATGAACTTCTGGATATTGTCGAAAATCCTGCGGCCCTCTTCAATGGCATTGAGGATAGATGCAAAGTTATCGTCTGTCAATATGATATCAGAGGACTCTTTTGCAACATCCGAGCCGTTGAGACCCATCGCAATACCGACATCAGCGTGCTTCAAGCTAGGACTGTCATTGACTCCATCACCAGTCATGGCGACGTAGCGTCCACGACGATGCAAAGCCTCGATCATGCGAACCTTTGTCGTAGGAGAGCAACGCGCTACAACAAGCGGTAACTCGGGCATCGCGTCGAGGTCCGCATCTGAAAGATGATCGAAGTCATGAGCTGCCATGACCATCGTGTCGGCAACATCCCTCCTGACCATTCGCATTCGTTCGGGGGACGGGATGATAGCGACTTCAGCGGCGATGGCGCGTGCGGTTTCGGGATGGTCTCCTGTCAGCATGTGCACGCTGATGCCAGCTTTTTGGCACATCTGAACACTGGCGCGTGTCTCGGGGCGTGGAGGGTCATAGATACCGATGAGTCCGCGGAATACCAGGTCCTTCTCAAACTCAGATCTATCGATGGCTGATGAGAGATCTTCAGGGAGACCAGTGATGGGAGATCGACTAGCGAGGGCAAGGACTCGAAGACCAAGACGTGCAAATGCCTCCATGTTGGCCAGGATGGTTTCCTTTGCCTGTTCATCGAGAGGCTCAATTCTACCCGATTTCTCCATGGATACACAGCTGCCAAGAACCCTCTCGACTGCGCCCTTGGTGAAGATATGCGTCTCTTTTGAAAGAGTATCTTGGAACACGACCGACATCTTCTTGACCTCCGAGTCAAAAGGGAACTCAGCTAGCTGTTTCCATCTTGGGCTGGGCCCTGAAGATAAAGACATGCGGTTCCAGTTGAAGCGAGTAACAAAGACTTGAATGGCAATCTCCGTAGGATCACCTTGTACTAGCCACTCTTCCGGGCCATCGTCCTTGTGTCCTTTCTCCACGACTGCGAGATTGGCGAGGGATGCGATGTCGAGGTAGTGCTTCAGTGCTTGGTTGGCAGCAGGTTCCTTGTGAGGGTTGATGGCATGCGACTTTTCTTCTCCAACTTGTGCTGGTAGGTCTGTAGGCTGTACAGGAGTAAAGTCGATGCCGCCAACTTGGGGGTTGTATGGTTCGTTCGTAGATTCCACTGAGTAAGTACCGTGTCCTGGAAGCCAAGCCATTCTAACCACCATCTTGCCCTGAGTTAGAGTACCTGTCTTGTCAGAGCAGATGTCTATCCCTCTGTTAGTTCTTATAATCACCGACATCGAAACACATCATACTTACTGGTAACTCCTCCAAGTGCTTCCAAACTCTGCATGTTCCTCACAACAACCTTGCGGCTCACCATCTGCTTCGTTCCCGCTGCCATAGTAATAGTCAAGACCAAGATCAAAGAGACAGGTAGTGTTCCCACAGCTGTAGCAACAGCGTAGATGATGACGTCTTTGCGTGGGTCAAATTTGTTGGCTGCGAGTACAATGATGGCGCAGACGATTGCGAAGCCAAAGACGTAGAGGAAGAGCTGAGATAGCTTCCTCTGCAGGGGAGTTCCAACGTTAACGCCCAGAAACTCGCCAATAACATCATAAGTTGTGAGCAACCACTTGGTGACGTGTGATAGGAACGATGCTTTACCGTTCTCATCACATTTGACCTCCCGCCTCTTCCGGCCAGTGTCTTTCAGAGCAGCTGCAATAGCGCCTATCTCAGTATAAGCGCCAGTAGCAAATACAACACCTCTACCACGGCCCTTGGTGACAATGGTAGAGCTGTAGCAGACGTTGAGGCGATCGCCCGGTCCTGTGTCGTCATCGAACTGCATTGTAGGATTCTTGCGCACAGGTAGAGACTCTCCAGTGAGCAATGCCTCGTTTGACTCGAAGTTGGAAACTTCAAAGAGGCGGATGTCAGCAGGTACAGAGTCGCCCATTTTGAGATCGATTATATCGCCCGGCACGATTTCGCTTGTTTGGATCGTGATTGTCTTCCCATCACGGAAGACATTGGCTGTTGGGAGACTAAGAGACTTGAGGGAGTGGACGGTTCGAGCGGCTTGTAGGTCTTGGAAGAAACCTATGACAATGTTGAGGAGTATTATGAGAGCGAGAGCACCGCCTTCAATCCACGCTTGTATACCGAAACTTGCGGCGAGGGCTAGAATGAGAACCTATATGTGTTAGTCACTGAGGTTCGGTTATAACGAAAGATTGGTATTACCAAGGTCATGCAATTGCAGATCTGCTCGATGAAGATCTTTATGGGCTTCACACCCTCTTCCTCGCCAAGATCATTGGGTCCATACTCAACAAGTCGTTGCGAAGCCTCAGAAGCACTTAAACCAGTAGCCGGGGTCGTGTTGAGCTCTTGGATGACTGTATCAGCTGGTAAAGCATGCGCTGGGCGGGAAAGCGGTTTGTTGGATTGACCAGAAACATGGTGTTCCATGTCTGGAGGAGCTGACTTGGGAGACATTGTCGCCGCTACCAAAGGAGAGTGATAACTTGAGAAGAGAAGCGTAAAGAGAGGAATTCCTTCTCGAGTCCTTGGCCAAGCAGCCCGGCCTTATATACTTGGAGGCTCGCATGGCAACATCCATCAATTGCACCTTGTGGGGAAGCCAAGAAACGGTGCAGCCCTCACGACTAGACCGACCGAAGCAACTTTTGCCGTTGTCATTCTGGCTGCTTTGTCAACCGTCCAGTCGTAGCAGACTTAATGACAGAAAATGGGGCTCGGTCTTGGCCTCCACGGGCCCCGAAAGTTCCATCACCCCGATCAAACTGTAGATCTACCGATTTTAAGTCTTAATATTCCGGTTCTAAGTCTTAAATGCCCGATTTGATGTCGTGTCAAGAGTCATAGTGGCAGAAAACGATTCGAGATTGGCTGGCGGGAATATTTACGCTTATAACGAGTCTAAACTGTAATAGTGAGCCAAGACTCCAATGCATTGGCGCCTTTGCTATCAACGTCATTGGTCAGCCACTGTCCTCTCCGCCAGAGATCCATCAAGGTACGCTGTGAATTGCCTAAAGCGGTATTTGACAGCGGTGATGGAGATTCGCCAAGAGCTGTGTTCGTTTATGCTTATTCATATCATCTCGAATTCGTGGCTATTTCTGCCTCTTGGGTCAGAAATTGGGAGGAAAAGTGGGTAATGCCCATTTCTTATTAATTCCTGTGACCCTTTGTCTTTGGAATCATATAAATGAGTCTGGGTATAGGTTATGAGGCTCCGTTATCCATTCCATTGTTGTCCTTCAACATTCCAGCAAGATCATGACTGAATAGCGAGATTATTACAAGTATCTCGGTTTATTCATGGCTTCTATAAATACTTATGTGATATCATAAGTCAAACCTTCTATACTTTTGCGAAAATAGTCACTGAAAACTGGGGACGAAGCTTCAATGTCACAGGCCTCATAAGCAAAAGACGCTGAATAGTATAAGAGTCTCTAGGTTTGGATTTTGTTCTTAAATTATCAATCACTGAGGGTGGACTCATACAACAAGACATCTTGCTATTTCCGTCATAAAATTTGTTTTACACGCGTGATGCAGTGATGAAGGTTGCTTATCCGTGAGTATTGCGTCGATTGACATAAGCCCAGCCAATGTTGCTTAATAATGCACCCAATGTCAGATTTACGCCCTTTGGACTTCTCTGTATTTATTCTGTTGTTTCTATTTGTCCTTGTACACTACCAAGGAACAAGCAGCCTCTATCAGATATCAGTTAATATTCGTTAATCTCGCCCCACGTAATACAACGCCATCATGGTCAAGCTCCCGTCACCCTTCGCTGAGATTCCTCGGGTACAGTTACTTTTCGACCGACCCTCAGATATCGAGCGATTATCTTCCCTCAGCTCATCTATAGATGGGGGTGCGAACCTATGGATAGCCCGTGAGGACCGCAACTCGGGCCTTGCTTTTGCCGGCAATAAAGTACGCAAGCTCGAATATGTCTTAGCGGACGCCGTTGCGCAGGGAGCCGATACCCTTGTGACTACAGGCGGACTGCAGTCAAACCACATGTGCCAAACCTCTGCTGCTGCAGCTCGACTTGGCCTTAAGGTGAGTTGGTTACTAATGGTCAGAGAAGCTTAGTGACTGATTTAAAAAGGTTGCTCTTTATCCCGCCAATCGTGTTGCATCCGAAGACGCTGAGTACAAGTATCTCGGCAACATCCAAGCAAACTCAATTCTAGGCGCTGAGACCTTCGCCCCAGACACCAGCGAAGAGACTGTGATCCAAATTCTCAAAGATCGTGGGCAAAAGCCTTATTCAATTCCAGCTGGGGCGAGCACGCATCCTCTTGGAGGCTTGGGCTATGCACGCTGGGCATTTGAACTGCTTGAACAAGAAGCAAAGCTCGGCGTTACATTTGAAGTCATCGCTCTTGTTGCGGGATCTTGTTCCACGCTGGGAGGTATACTCGCTGGCCTCAAACTGGCGCAAAAGGAGGGGATTAAAGGTTCTAAGAAGCATCTCATTGGATTTTCAGTACTATATCCGAAGAAAGAGGATGTTGTTGAAAAGGTGTTGAGCATAGCAAAGAACGCAGCTTCAAAGATTGGCGTTTCTCCGGATGAGATCATGGAAGACGATTTTGAAATTGATGCTTCTCATGTCGGAGAAGGATACGGACAGGTCAATGAAAGCACTGCTGAGGGGATGAGGGAGCTAGCAAGAATGGAGGGTATTCTAACTGATCCTGTCTATACAGGTAAAGCCTTCAATGGATTGCTCCATACAGCCAGGAGCGGAGCACTGAAAGGCAAGGATGTTCTCTTTATTCATACAGGAGGACAGGCTGTCCTTGGAGCTTATCCGCAGTTGAGATAGACAAATTAAGTTCAGCCATTACACTGCCGAGACATAAAACTCTAGATAGTCGTAATCAAGGTTGTTATGCCATTATCGAACAGAATGATCCATGGTCTGGTTTATCATAAGCAGCCCATGGGATCTAAGGCCATTAAAGTTCATTAACATTATTCCGTCGTCTCGCCACTACTCTAAATAGATTCATACAGTGATACATATCTATCCTTCGAAACATAAGCCCATGTCTTTCAACAGATCCTCTGCCCTTATGTCGATTCCACCCGTTCTAACATCCTCAACTCCGAAGCCCAGGAACATCTCGTCACCGATAAATCCATGATACTTCTGATCACGACTCTTCCAGCTCATAGATGTCACATAAAACATATCTGAAGTCTCCTTCTCGGGATACTTCTTCCGACCATGAATCCAAATAGGCTTTCTTGACATGGCATGAATCTCAAAAGGAGCCTGCTGCTTGAACAGCATAACATATGGCTCGTACACACTGTGATAGTTGAAGAAGGATTTATGCTGGTATATCACCATGATGAAGGTGTTGCTGTCATCAGGGACACAAGAGGGTTCGTCTCGACGACACATGGTGACTTTGAGAGAATTGGTCGTCTGGTGGATGGACTCGAGATCGGTTTGGAGTTTGGGGAGATATTTGGCCAGACATTGCTCATCGCCTACTGCGGCTGGTGCAAGATCAGGCCCAGCTGAGCCATCGGGGTTCATTTGGGCAAACACCCTCTTAGGCTTGATGTCGTAGTGCGTATACATATTGCCGGCGGAATCCCAGAAGAGGAACCAATTCTTCTCAACCATATTCCAGGGCAGTGGTCTTTGAAGCTCAGTGCCGACTCTGAATACACCCAGATTCTCCATATCACCCGACCAGCCTGTGAGTGTACGAAAGTCCTGAACAAACTGGCCAAAGCAAGTGTGTATGGAGTTTGAGCCATATGTCGTGTAAGGTCTATCAGGGCCATAAAACACGCGTGCATCGTGGGGACCCATGTTCATATGGAAATACGCCATGTCGCCTTGACATTTGTCTCCTCCCACAGTCGCAGTGACAGGCAGAGTAGTGGGTGAGTGAAGACATCGAAGGACGCCGTCTTGGAATGCAGCATTGCAAACAAGCTCAGCAAACCAGAGCGAATTGCCGCCTTCTTGCAGCCATTGAGCTACGACAATCCATGTGTTTTCCAGTGTAGGATGGGGGATGAGATTGGGGTTGAGAGCAGTGAAGTCTCTGAAGTCAATCTCGAAGAACTTCTTGTCTTTGGTAGATAATGAGAAGACTTCAATGTGTGTTGCGCTGACATCTTGAGGAATGATGCCCTCTCCGAAAGGTTTGTCCTCTGGCGTATCTGTCTTGGCAGCCGGTGACGATTGAACTGGCGATGCCTTTGTTGTGGTTGGCTCTTCATCAGCCAAGAGTTCTTGCTCATCCCCAGGTGACTTCTTCAGCTGCGATGGAACCCATCCTTGAACATGGGCAGGGAAAGATGATGGATCAAGATAGAGCTTCAGAGCAAAGACAACAAGCAGAAAGACTGGTATCACGAACAGCACCAGCTTTCGGGAATCTCGGATGAGCATCTTGAAGCATCCAATGCACGTCGTAAAGAAACGAATGTGTCGGAGAATGGAGGTTGATGCAGGCGGGTTCCGGTGAAGCCCTTGAACGATAACAATGCACCTTTGATTGTGACTGTGACTGCGCCGTACGTCATTTAACTAATCCTTATTTGAACCGCACTCCGCGGACAGGGGTCAAATCGTAAGATGACCCTTTACGCCGAAGAGGAGCTGAGAGATTATCCACGCGGGAGATGCGGAGTCTGAAGATGGTGATAATCATGCAGCCACGGCAATTGGCTTTTACTAAGAGACCAGCGACATTCCAAGGACCCTACGCAGCTGAAGATAAGTTGACGGGGAAAACCTGGCAGATTGTGACATTCAATGCCGCCGCAATTCGACGTCGACACATTTTTCATATGCATGCCGAGGCTGCTGAGGTACTTTTGCGGGGTGGCATTGCACTAGTCAACGGCGCATGTTCCTGAACAGGGGATGCTCTTTTCTGATCGTGGAGGTGTGCAGATCTTAGGAGCGGGAGCGGGGATTAGCGTAATGAGAAGAGGTTGGAGTTCCTGACATGGCTTGGTAATACAAAGCCGTTGCCTTCTTCTACGGCAATCTCATGCAGGTGACCCTCCATCTCTTGGGCGGTGAGCCGAGAATCACATGGAAGCAAAAGAGAGCATGCGACATTATGCCCCAAATCGATCTGACATCGAGGTCTGAGGGTACCGTAGATATCCTCAGATCTAACGTCGGGAGAGCTGAGACTAGCATAGCAATGACACATGTGATGTTACCGAAAAGAATTAAGCTTGATTTTATTCTGCATCAAGATCTATGCTACGCTTTGGCCTGCTTGCTAGTTGGATCCCCCAACGCCTTCTTATAGAACCACGCTGCAAACTTAACGCTGGGCGTGTCGATAAACCGTGTCACGACGTCAGCTAGCCCGAACGTCAAGGGCACGAGGATCAGCTGAGGTAGTAGAAATGAGATCTCCAATCCCAAGGGTCCAGACATTGGCAAGGCTAGCTTGTTTGCCCAATGGGGAATGTTCTTCATGATCTCCTCATTCTGCCACCCCGCTGCCACGTAGAGTCTCTCACCAATAGTCCATAGCACAGGACCGTGGACGAGATATAGAGCGAACGAGATGCGTCCGAGCCACTGGCAAAATCTCGTCTCAAAGAAGCTCTTCAGCCAGAAGATTCTAGGGATAGATGCTACCAAGAAGACAGCTGCGTAGAAGAGGTAGAACCATTTGTAGTCAAACACTGCTTGAGGCTTGAACCACGATAGATAGTAGAAACCCCTGTTCTTGGCAAGCTGCTCGACATTGCGGTTCTCAGATGGGACTCCACCAAGGAACAAGCTGAAGATTAGGAGATGGTAAAAGATAAACTCCTTGGCAGGTTCCAGACGTGCCATCCAGCGGGGCAGATCGCCCTTGCTGGCAAGAAGATCCAGATCGCAGAGAAGCATACCAGCCGTGAACATGGAGTAAAATGACCCATCAGCGATGTACATGAAGTAAAAGATCAAGCCCGTCTCACACCAGAGGCGAGCATTCTTCGAACACCGAGAGAACGCCATCTGTGCTGTAAATATAACGACAGAGCCTTTGAATTCAATGGGGATGGACCATAAGTGGCGGTTGTAGGTCAACCATGGCTCACCACCTTCTTTGAAGACGAAACTAAAGTTCTTGAACTCATAGTAGAAGGCCCAAAGCTCGTCATACCAGCTCTTTTGCTGCGTCATGATTCGTACCCAGACGCCAAACATGTGTAGTAATGTGATGTACGCGAGCATAGACATGATGAGAGGGAGGTAAAGGCGAATCCAGCGCCTGAAGAGCGAAGATGCTATGACATCGCCCAATTGCGCATGCTCTCCAGACTGAATAAGGCCCATTGGCTTGAGCGACAGAACATAGCCTGAGATGATGAAGAATGTCGATACTGCATAATGGCCGCCTGTGAAGAAATGCCTTATGAAGGGGAATGATGCAAAGTAATGCTTTCCTCCGTAGCCAAAAGCATTTTCGAGGATTGCATTCTGGCCAACGATGTCGTGAGCCCAAAGTTCATGATGATGGAAGTACACGAGGAGAGCTGCGAAACCTCGAAGACCATCTAGGTAAGCTGTTGGACGGAGGTTCTCTAGGGGTCGTGTTCTGGCGCGAATGGCGGCTCTGGTGGTGTTGATGATGTGTTTTAGTTTGCCGCCTGCAGCCGCTGGTTTCCAGTCTGAGTAGGACTTTGCAAGTGTCCAGTCTGAGCCTGAGTCCGTCTTGACTTCATCCCAGTCGTCGCTGTCGAGAAGACCACTTGTTCGAGGCGACATTTTGAACACAATTGGAACCTTTGCAACAGAAAATCTTGACAATTCAAGATGTTGTCTGTCCGTTCAATTGATGAAGACGAGGGACCTGATGTACTCCGCAACTCCCGATATGCGACTCGGAGAAAAGCCCCAACTAAGAATCACAAGCCGACGAAAGCATGTGTAAAAATATGACAAACAACAAAAAGCAAGGCCCTTGAAGATGGGGTAATTATCACGAAGCAGGGATTGGGACTTTTGGTGTGCGGAGACCAACGGCGTGAAGGAGAAAATCATCATCTCGATGGAGGCATATCTTCGCTCTCATGACGTTGCACCGTGGTGATGTTACATGAGGGGCGCCAGCGTTGCAGGATCCTTCCGTAAAAGTGCCTTTAGGAACAACGACGGAAATTGGGCAGCCACAGTGAGTAATTAGCTCAACCAACAATGGATGAGGATTCGTGGGTTAGGGCGGGAGGCTTGTATGATTAGGGAATGGTTCGTGTGCGGGGATTGGGGACAGGGGCTATATCCGAGGCTCGTTCCCCGGATCACAAGCCAAGGCGGGAGTTGTATGCCTAACATCAGAACGATTCTATGTATTCCATGGGTGGCTTGACGTTAGACTTCTTCTGCAAGGCACGTTAAAGCCACAATGTCTGTGGTATGTTGATCTTGATACTACCAATTACAGTTTATACACACGTGCGGCCTATTCTTAGAGAGTTTCACTACGGGTAGACTAGAGCTGGACTGACATCAAGACGACTTCACAACCAACAACCTGACTTTCTGATGCATCACCAAACTCACTCGGCCAGTTAATTACCCCATGCCCCATCACAACCCCCCCAGAAGCACGGCCTCGTAATACCCCAGGCCGCTCCCAACCCACCTCCACGATCCCCCCCCATCCTACGGAGGAGCTGCCTTTCCTGGAAGTTCTCTACTCGACCCCTGCCGAGATGCACAACAATCACATGGGGTCAGCCATGGATTGCCTCTCCACAATCCTTCTTCGGTCCTCTTCCGCAGCTGCAAGACGGTAATTTGATAAGAAAACGTCTCTCTCGTCTTGTGAAAAGGTCCGTAGTTCTTTTCTTGGTAAAAGCTTGGTTACGTCGAGTTCCACTTAAGGGTTCTAGGGCTCAGCTGCATGTTGCATTTTCCATCTGCAGATAACTCTTTTTTCTCTTGTCCTTGCTCAGTGTCAGTGTCTCTTCTGCTTTGCCTGCAGAGAAAACTTCTTGCCTGTGAATACGTCTACTGGTCATGGCGAGTGGCTCTCGTCGAAATATCCCGTCTAATCTTCGTATCCCTCCTACCACTGTTGAGTGGACCGTTACAAAGACCGACAGCCACGATACCAAGATGGGCACTCCATTGGGCTCGCCAACTCTAGCAGCCTCGACGGCAAAGTTCAGAAACAAAGTCCCAGCCCAGATGCAAAGATGTATACCACTGTACATGGGATGTGTCATCGTCCTCTTCATCATCCTTAACTTCGACATCTTCTACTCTATACCCAGCCCCCTCGGCGTGTTCCGAAAAGAAAAAGAGATTGTATCAACACCATCACGCTTCAGCACGTTTCCACAAAAGATCTGGCAAACGTGGAAAGTCGATCCATTAAACTTTGAGGATCGTGACTTGATTACTTCAAGGACGTGGGTCAATAAGAACCCTGGAATGCGATATGAAGTTCTCACAGACGACAATGAGCTTGCATTTGTGGAGGAGCACTTTGGTGCGGGGAGTGCGATAAATCGACCGGATATTGTCAGGTTTTACAAGAGCATCAACTTGCATATTATCAAGGCTGATCTATTGAGATACATGATCATGTATGCTCAAGGAGGTGTCTACGCAGACATTGATGTCGAAGCGCTGAGACCCGTGCATCGTTTTATCCCCGAGCGATACGACGAGAGAGACATTGACTTGATTGTTGGTGTTGAAATTGATCAGCCCGAGTTCAGCGATCATCCTATCCTAGGCAAGAAATCAAAGTCTTTCTGCCAATGGACTATCATTGCAAAGCCTCACCAACCAGTCATGCTTCACCTTATCGAGCATATCATGGTCTGGCTCAAGGCTGAAGCAAAGAAACAAAAGGTTGCTCTTGGAGACATCGAGCTTACCTTTGACCAAGTCATTAGCGGCACTGGCCCTTCTGCCTTTACAGGAGCTTTGCTGGAGCAGATGCGCAAGAACCATCGTGGTGGAAAGGTCACATGGGATCTATTCCACAACTTAGATGAGTCCAGAGTTGTCGGTCGGGTTCTTGTTCTCAACGTCGAGGCCTTTTGTGCCGGACAAGGCCACTCAGACTCTGGCAACCACGACTCTCGTGGAGCGTTGGTCAAGCACCACTACCATGCCTCTAATTGGCCCAGCAAGCATCCTCGCTACCGTCACCCAGCGTACGGTCAGGTTGAGGACTGCAACTGGAACGTGGAGTGCGTGAGGCTCTGGGACGAGAACGTCGCTGAGTGGGATAAGCTCTCGGAGGAAGAGAAGAAGCTGAAGATCGAGCAGGCCAAGAAGCCTGATCTTGGTCTATGACATGCAAGAGATTGATTGATATTTAGAAGTGCTCTGGAGATCGGCGTTGAGTTTGAATTTCGGAATCTGGATACCTGAGGTCGTATAAACGCGTAATTGATGAATGAGACCAAGTAGACTCTATAACCGCCTGATCAGGCCATTGTCCAATTATTGCATCCCGTGAAAAGTGCCGTCTCTATATACAAGTATCGCATTCCTTGCATCTGCGACCGTGGCTTGGCGCATGTTCTAGGAGCCGAGGCATCGGCAAGGGTAGACCAACTCTATTCGGGATGATCCAACCCGCGCGTCCCGAACCTCCGTCTTCATATTCTGCGCGTCTGCGCCGCTTCTCTCTCTTTTCCAAAAACATAATCACTCAAACTTAATCATGGCTTCTCAAGAGAAACAACCCGTCATCATCGTCGGCGCTGGCCTGGCTGGTCTCGTCGCAGCTTTTGAACTCTCAGAGCGTAAAGTCCCTGTTCTGTTGGTCGATCAAGAAAATGAGAACAGCATCGGCGGACAAGCTTTTTGGTCGCTGGGCGGCGTGTTTATGGTCGACTCTTCGTATCAGCGAAGAATGGGGATTAAAGACTCGAAGGAGCTGGCGTACAGAGATTGGATGGGCTCAGCGAGATTTGATCGTGAAAAGGAGGATTACTGGCCACGTAAGTGGGCCAAGGCCTTTGTGGACTTTGCCGCCGATGAGATGGAGGATTATGTCAGGGCGAGAGGTCTCGGCTTCTTGATGAATGTCGGATGGGCTGAGAGAGGTGATGGCACTGCAGATGGTCATGGAAATTCCGTTCCAAGATTCCATGTCAGCTGGGGTACAGGACCAGAGGTTGTCAAGATCTTTGCAGACCCTGTCAAGAAAGCTGCAGAGAACGGCATCGTCACCTTCAAGTTCAGACACAGAGTTGATGAGTTGATCATCGATGACAACGGACGTGCCGTTGGAGTACGAGGCACAATTCTGGAGGAGGATGATGCTGCCCGTGGCGTCAAGTCGAACCGGGTCGAAAAAGACAAGTTTGAAATTTACGGCTCAGCAGTTGTCGTTTCTTCAGGAGGAATTGGAGGAAATGTCGATGCTGTCAAGGCTTCATGGCCTGTCGAGAGATTAGGCCCCAAAATCCCAGAGACCTTTGTCATTGGTGTTCCTCATCATGTCGACGGACGCATGATCGGCATATCCGAAGAGGCCGGTGCGAACGTCATTAACCGCGACCGAATGTGGCATTACACTGAAGGCATTCAGAACTGGAACCCCATCTGGCCAGACCATGGTATCAGAGTCCTCCCTGCGCCTTCATCTCTTTGGCTCGATGCAACTGGCAAGCGACTGCCACCATTCCTCTATCCAGGTTCCGATACCCTTGCGACGTTGAAGTATATCTGCAGCACAGGATATGACTACACCTGGTTCATCCTCGACCAGAGCATCATCGCCCGTGAATTTGCCCTCTCTGGCTCAGAGCAGAATCCCGATCTTACTAATAAGAGCATCTGGATGCTTCTCACCCGAATCTTTGGCAAGAAAGGCACCGTCCCTGTTCAGAACTTTCAAAAGCACGGCAAGGACTTTGTTGTCCGCGATAACCTGGAAGATTTAGTTGTCGGTATGAACGAACTCGCCAAGAAACGCAACGGTCCGCTACTGGAGTTCGACGCTATCAAAGAGGTAGTCGAAACAAGAGACGGCCAATTCAACAACCCATACTCCAAGGATGCCCAAGCAATGCTTATCAACAATGCGCGAACATACTGGGCTGATCGTCGAAGCCGAGTTGCTCCGCCCCATAGACTTCTTGACAAGGCCCATGGACCTTTGATCGCTGTGCAGATGAACATTCTTACGCGCAAGACTCTGGGCGGTATTGAGACCAATCTGGATAGTAATGTCATGCGAGCAGACGGTACACCATTCCCTGGATTATACGCAGCTGGTGAAGTTGCGGGCTTTGGCGGTGGAGGTGTTCATGGGTATAATTCTCTTGAAGGAACGTTTGTTGGAGGATGTATCTTCTCGGGCCGTGCTGCTGGAAGGGCTCTTGCTCGTGAGATCTTGGGTGAGAATGATTCGGATGGGGGAGAGCTGAAGAAGGTGAACTCTCGTCTTTGAGCTGGTGATCGGAAATGTTTCTTTTGGGTTGGCTTGATTTTAGCGCATTTTGCAAGTAGAGATGCGTATGATGTTTTGATAAGATTAGTATTAGTGAGATGATATGACATTCCTTTTTGTTGACAAAGAGGGTTGTCCCGATATGCGTATGCCGTGAGATCAACGTTTCATTTATCTGCAAGGCACGGTACAGCTGTCACCATGCTGTACGAATTTTATCTACAAATGTAACCCGACCATATGCACATATTTCAGTCATTGTAACCATGAGAATTGATCGAGACCTCATAATGGACTCAACAGACTGCCAAACAGTTCGTCTTTTGATCACTTCAGGGTAGTCAACATCTCATGGCTGAAACACCATCGGCCGGCATGGCCCTACCCGAAGCCAAGCCTCGGAATGGCGCGCTTGAACCCATGGATATCCATGGCTAAGGCTGACTGGTTGCAGGGGTCATCGGGCGTCTAAACTCGAACTTGGGCCTGGCTAGCTTGGATCGCGTGGCTTGGTGAAATTATCCCTCAACGGCGGTGGTTGTTTATATTTATACAATACGGTTGATTTTAAGCTTTAAACGTAAAGACAATATCTGAATACAGTACGAGTTCACATTTATAAGGAGGGTTGTTCATTGTGTCAACTCATTGAACCGAAAACTCTCCTCCGTCGGGTATCTCAACATATCCGTGCTATGGCCACTAACTCAACTTCAATTTCCCGTCGGTGCAGCCTTAGTCGGACTCTCTTATAAATCCGCTCCTAATCCACGCCATTAAATTAATTCTGGTATCAGAAGGATCCGAGCTAGTGGTCTCGAGTGTAAGAAAGCGGAACTCCTACCTATAATCTCACTGCCTCACTGGACAACACCCCGGCCCCCAAAATTTCCCCTTCAACGCTAAGACAGGGATCTTCGCCCATCGGGGCTGAGTGATGAAACAGAGACTGAACTGAGCAACTGAGCGTGGTGTCTCCCCTTCTACTGCTTTTTCTCTTTCTGCTTTTATCATCTTGGTCTGCTGATGACTGGGTGACCAACAGAAAACTCGTGATAGCCTCTTGTCAAGGATCGCGAGGCTGAAAAGTTCTGATATTCTTTGAGAGAAGCTCTATAACGACATAATGATCGCCATCTTACCCTTCACCGTATTGCTGGGCAGCTTTGCCGCCAAAGTTGCTGCTGACACCAGCTTTGTTACCCCTGGAGGATCTGGTTCGTCAGGATGGAAGAATAACCCAACATATGATGTCGATGATAGCATGAACGTGGAATGGAATACGGACCTTGAAGAGACCAACCTATTGCTCTGGCAGGACTATCCTCAGGCGGGCGGCGGTACTCAGTTCTTCGTCCAGCTCAAAGGTACACACACGCTCGCGTAGACTCTCCGAGGTCCTTATCAGCTAACATCTGACGTCTAGAAAACACAACATCGACGAGTTTTATCTGGACAGTAAACTTTGGCGGTTTCTCTACAGAAGTTGGTGACAACCGAGACGCTGTTTTCCACTACTCCCTCTTTAAATCCGGCACAAACGACATCGTCGCCAACTCAGCTGCGTTCAACGTTACTGTCCCCAAAGACGAAACGACATCTGCCTCTCTTGCTTCTACAACCGCCCTCCCAAGCCCTTCATCCACCGGTGCTCTTTCTGAGACGACAACGACCGACGCTGCGACCGAGACAACAACAGACACTTCCTCCGAGAAAGATGAAGGAAGCCTCTCCACTGGTGCTGTTGCCGGCGTGGCGGTCGGCGCGACCATTGGAGGTATTGCCCTGCTCGCCGGCGCTGGCTTTCTTCTCTGGCGCCATTTCCGAAAGGGTAAAGGTCCTGCAACTGGAGGATACGCGCCGCCCAGTGAGATGCCTGTTGGTGCACAGAACCAGCCTGTGCATGAGTACTACAAACCTCCCACTCAGCAGGCTCCGGCTGAGATGGCTGGTCAGCCTTGGGCTCACCCATCACAGAACGGATACCAGGGTCCTGGTGGTCTTCACGAGGCGCCTTAGTTCGTGGATGAGATGGACGCAGAGGAGGGCCGTGTATAGGCTGAGAGTAAAAAGGTTTTAAGATGTTGTATAGCAAAGCATGGAGTTGATGGGATCAGCCGGTTTTATGTTTCTTAATTACCCATTTAGATACCAAGAATTTATTTAACAATATCCTTGCTTCATTGAACTAACTGTGAGTGATGACCTACTAGTAACGAGTGTGACATGTAAGTAACCTTCGACATGATGCTTCACTCGGAAGTGAGGCATGAACGCCAAGTCCCCCCCAAATAGCATCAAGAACAGGCTGACATGTATTTCTTAATTCCGTTCATTTTTCATCTCAAGATCCTTGGCCAATTTCTTCTCCCTCTCCTTCACATCATCCGTCACCTTGTCCCCAAAGTCATCCAACTCAGCAATCTTCCTGACCGTAACCTCACCGTCCTTGAAAGGAATTTTCTTCGCCCAGCTAACGGCTTCTTCGCCGTCTTTGGTCTTGAGAATCCACCAGCCACAAACGTGACCTTCTCTCACAACGTCAAAAGGCCCCTTGGTGACCTGTGCAGGACCATCCATGGAGTATGTAACACGGTAGCCATCTTTGGTTGGACTGAGGCCATCGGCTGACAGAAGAACACCAGCTGCGTGAAGCTCTTCGTTAAAGGTGGTCATTTCTTCAAAGATCTCGGGTCCAGTGGAAGCTGGATCCTCAGCTTCTGGAGAAGATTTGATGAGGATCATATATCGAGGCATGATATGTGCGGGTTTAAAATGATAGATATGAGGTTCAAAAACTGATAAAACAATAAGAATTGTAGGCAAGCGGTTCTTTGAGTTGCCGGTTTAACGGGAGGACGCCCTTCTTTGTACAAGTTGAGCTTCAGCCCTTTCCATCAGACGTGGTAAGCAGAGGCGCTTTTGGATCAAGATTATTGGTGAAGCATCGATGATCGTCACCTTGGCGGTAGCTCAAAGTCAAAAACAGCACTATATACAACTCTGTGGCGTTCGTGATCCAATGAGAATAAGACAATGACTAGTTGCTGCCTGTTGCGAGGATGAAGCCGAAGAATGATGAGAATTGTAGGATAAGCAAGTTTCTTTCTGAAGAAGAGCTCGGTGAGTTTCTTTGTCCGAAATAGCAGCCGTGAAAGTATTCAGCGAGCTTGGGACGTTTCTTCACGGGGATCGTGAAGTTTGGGGAAATGACATTCAAACGCCACAGATATAGTAGGCTCCCTACTTCGTATCCCGATGCATGAATTCAAAAGAAAAACCCATTTATGGTGTTTCTTGGGTTATCATGAAGTTCACCATCCATTTTAAATAAGTTTTTGTGTATGTGATACTGCTTCCCTTGGAAGCCATGATGGCATGCTATAGGACGTCGGTTGAACGCCGCCGGCTGAAACACAGTATAGGTATATGGTATGGTCAATCGACTTCATCAATACTTTGTTCCGTAAAATTGGTCCAAGATGAGTCTTTTGCAGCAATCAGAGTCTACTGTCTTAGACACTTTCGTGGTAGACTTCTACCTTATACACTGTATCCTGTATGTCATACCATGATTCTGATATAGACGCTAACACCGATGACTACTCTACATTGAGAAACTCGTGTCTGTTGTATGAAGAATTTGAATAATTCGTGTAATCTTTCCTCGCACCATTCAGTTCCTAATGACGTGCTTGGCTGGAGTTCAGATAATGGGTCGACATGTCGATTTCAGTGGGCATGATAAACCAAGATAGGAAGCTGG
The DNA here is from genome assembly GCA_013396025.1 of Fusarium phyllophilum. Lineage (NCBI taxonomy): Eukaryota > Fungi > Ascomycota > Sordariomycetes > Hypocreales > Nectriaceae > Fusarium > Fusarium phyllophilum. The sequence goes on from JAAOAQ010000596.1 coordinate 50,160, forward strand.
AGCGATTATCCTTGATAAATCACTCCACACAACGTGGGACCTGTTGGGTTCAAATGAACGGGATGCAATGTCGACATTTTCTTTTCGTGCACCTAAATATATAAATATTGCACCCCATCAACAGGTTACCATGGCGGCTACTCTTCATGTAAACTCGCCTACTCTCTTGCTGGACTATGGCAGATGACAAGGCCATCGAACCAGCTCCCATTGGGGCTGATGAACCAGACTCTTCTGACAACTCGGTCAAAAATGCCCATGCTGATGTAAATGACATTACAAAGTATGACCATCATGTTCACAAAGACGGAGCAGATGCTGCCCTTGACCTGCTGAACGAAACGGGCGGAATTAGTCAACCTTTCGATGCGAAAGCCAACAAACGACTCATCCGCCGCATCGATACTCATATCATGCCCCTCATTTGTACTGTCTATTTCTTGCAGTACATCGACAAGACTGCAGTTTCTTATGCAAGCGTTACTGGTATACAACAATCAACTGGTCTCAAGGGAAACGAGTTCAACTGGGTCGCTTCGATTTTCTTCTTCGGCCAACTCGGTTTTCAATTCCCTACTGTTCGTCTTCTTCAAGTATTCCCTCTCGCCAAGTACGTCTCAGTCAACGTTACACTCTGGGGTGTGACGCTCGCTTGTATGACTGCATGTCATAACTTCAGTGGCCTTCTCGCTTGTCGATTCTTTCTGGGTGCCCTCGAAGCTGCAATCGTTCCTGCTTGGGTTCTATTTACATCTCAATGGTACACTAAAGAAGAACAAGCGTTTCGAGTTGGAATTTGGTTTTCCGTCTGTGGTGCCGCTCAAATGTTTGGCGGATATTTTGCTTACGGTGTTGCAACCCACGTTGGCAAAGATCCAGATGCTGCTTTGAAAGGATGGCAAGTTATCTTCCTCGTTCTTGGTCTCCTCACTGTTGTGGTTGGCATTAGCTTCTGGTTTATTATGCCAGACTCACCTGCCGTTGCTGGATTCCTGGATAAAGAGAAGAAGGCTATGCATCTTGAGCGTATTCGAGGAAATGTGCAGGGCATTGGTTCTCAGACGTTCAAGTGGGCTCATGTCAAGGAGGCTTTGACTGATAGCATGACTTGGCTATATGCCTTCTGGGTCTTTGCTGCCAACATTCCTAACTCTATTGCTACCAGTTTTGGAAACATTCTTGTTAAAGGTATGGGATATACCAACGAGGAGTCTCTGTTGCTAGTCACTCCCCTCGGAGCCTGGGAGATCGTCTTCCTGATTGGCCTTACTTACGGAGCTATGAAGACAAGACAACGGTTGTTCTTTTGTATAGCTGGTCACATTCCTGCTATCATCGGCGCCATTCTAATGGCAACCACAGAAAAGGTTCCCGCCCTCATTGGATATTACACAACTGGAGGCATTCCCATCGGCTGGACCACTATTCTCGGACTGCAAAGCTCAAACGTTGCTGGCTCCACCAAGAAAATCACCGTCTCATGTATCGGAACTATCGCATATACTGTTGGAAACATCATCTCACCTCACACCTTTCAGGCTCGTGATGGACCACGATATCTCCCCGCCAAAATCTCCATTTGTATCATTTACTTCCTTTGCACCATTGACTTGCTAGTCATGAGATGGGTCTTCGATCGAAGAAATAAGAAGAGGGATGCCGAGAAGGCTTCGCTGGGTGATCAGTACAGAGTAGAAGAGAATCACGAGTTTCTGGATTTGACTGATCTGGAGAACAAAGAGTTCCGCTACGAGCTCTAGAAAAAAGTTATCATGATCATAAATCTGTGGACTAGACTTTATGAGTCTACCTCTGATGTAATCTCTATGCCCTTTGGATCCAAGGGTACGTTATATAATCTATTCATTAGCATACCATAAAATTGAAAGGATGATACTATCATATTTTGCAATGTATGGACTCAATTGAATGAAGTTTCACGGCCACCTTAAGTAATTTGATTACTTGGCTGAGCATGATCGTTACATAATTCTCCCACTGATACAACTCTGATTTTATTTATACTTTTTTACATAATTCTCCCACTGATACAACTCTGATTTTATTTATACTTTTTTACATAATTCTCCCAC
>JAAOAQ010000597.1:0-31814 GCA_013396025.1 Fusarium phyllophilum
AAGCTAAATACTATCAAAAATTAGAGTAATATATCTTTATTATACTAAATAGCTTACAAGGCTATCCCCTATAATTACAGTAAGTAGCTACTATAATTACAGGGAATAACTACTATAATTATAGTAAGTAATTACTATAACTTTAGTGCCTATTTTAACTAAAAATCTATATATAGCTCTACTACCTAAGGTTAGCGCTATATATAGATAAAGCTACTTTAGGTTATATTTTTGCCTATTTTAATCTGTTTATAGGGATCTATATGTATCATATTGATCAGGGCGTAAGCCTAGCGAACCTATGCCGCCCGAAATATCCTCCCGAGATTGCGGCGAGACTTTTCCGTTGAACAACTTTCCAATCTGTCGTCAAAGAACTCCCAACAAACCAATCTACGTTAGCCCTACGGAAAACTGTAGTCTCACGCCCAGCTGACGAGGGATTGGCTACCTTTTCGCCGCCTGACCCCGCCGTTTCCGGTACGAGTATGCGTAAACCACACAAAAAGTCTCGGCTCGGTTGCAAAACATGCAAAAGACGAAAGATCAAGGTTAGTCGTGTACCACCCATCCTATCTGAATCCAATCTCCTGTCACTATAATGCCACACTGTGTCATAGTACGCCAGTCTAATCCTGCTGACTTATCAAGTGCGACGAGGTCAAACCGCAGTGCGGGAAATGCGTTCAGTTTGGCGTATGGTGCGACTTCTCTCCTGTACCACCATGTCTCCAGCCTTCTCCCAGTCCCCAGCCCGACAATCAGTCACGGCGCCCGGGCCGTCCCAGATCAGATTGGACGTCATGGGCCGAGCAGATCCGGGCTCACGCAGTCGAGTCTGCTGCGCCAACTCTGAGTACGAATATAATGGATCTTGAGCTCTTTCACACCTACATGACCAGAACTGCGAGCACCATTAGCGATGGTAGCGGTTCCGGAACCCTCCTTTGGTCTGAAGGTGCACCTCGAGTGGGATTTCAACACAACTGCATACTCAAGCTTATACTGTCGTTCTCATCATTTCATCTGGCGCGGATCAAGCCTCTAGATGAACAGCGGTATTCATTAATAGCAGAGACGCATTTGACCGCTGCCTTGCAACCAGCGATGATACTGATCAGCAACCTCGGCGGAGATACCAGCCCAGCTGCGTATCTGACATCAGTCTTGATATGCTTCATTGCTCTCGCCAAGGGTCCAAGTCCCGGGAATCTTCTCTTAACCAACATCGAAGGACAAGTTTCGTGGCTTCATCTCCTTCGGGGCGTACGTTTGGTTGTCGAGTCCGCTGGATGGTCTTCAATATTCTCGGGTATGCTGGCAGAGTATGCTCCGAAACCTAGCAGCGATACTCTAGAACACAACGAAACGACTTGCCCAGCATTGATGGCCGAAGGCGTCGAAGACTGGCGCTCTTCTTTGAATGGAATCTCGAATCTGATTGCTCTCTTAGCAGAAGAGAAGCTGGGCAACGTTTATGATCGTGAGCTTCAGGCACTCACTGATTGTTTTGAAAGGACATTTTGCAAGGGGCAAGACGCTGCCTTGGATACAGTTGGTAGGCTTCAGGATGTGATAGGCTGGGTCTACCGGCTTGGGGATGATTACATGGAAGGTTTACGCCAAGGGGACCTTATCTCAACAGTCATTTTCGGACATTTCTGCGTCCTACTTCGGACAGTCGAGGCTCAGTTTTGGTTCATGCACGGATGGGCGGCCCATATCATAGGGGAGATTCTTGTTATCTCTCCCAACACTCGACAATGGCTCTCATGGCCAATTGCGTACCTGAACCCATAAGAATAGCCTGAAGATACCCAGATTCGAGGCAAGTTATGACGACCGGACCATTGTTGACAGTGATAATCACGGCATCAAAACGCTTGACAATGAAGGCTCATCACAAAAGAAGATCAACTGCTAGCCCTCCCATGTCTTTAATTCTCAGAAGTCAAACTTCACTTGCGAATCAAGAAGGGTACCAAGTCATTTCTTTTCTCTGTGTGATAGTCATGGTGAGTCTTTCAAGGTGTCCATGGACCATTATGGACGGCGACTTGCCAGAATGTAGATATAGGTAGGAAGGTCTACTACTAGTGTCTATATTGCCTAGCACTCTGCATCATTTAGGCTCAGTGCCCATAGCGTTGATCAACACGAGCGTAACTTGATTTCGCAACGACTCTTGAAGCCATCCTGGTAGCCCGCGAATCAAACTCGTCCACCACAAATTCGAAGGCACGATTATCTGTGCACCAAAGCCAGAAAGAACCTGATCGCAAACCCTATCAGCCACAACCTCAGGTGGCGTAACTGTATCCTTCAGTTTTCCGTTTGCGACCATCTCTGCTGTCATGGCAGTCCTAATCCAAGAGGGATGCACAACACTTTGAAGCGTCAGGATGTATCTCTATGCATGACAGAGGAGGAGGTGACTGACCTGGTGCGAACGCGAGGGGCCTTGTAGATGTATCTCAGCTCCTGGCCAAGGCCTTCGTGGAAAGCCAGTAGGCCGACCTTGGTAGAGCCATAGTCTACATTCGTTGCTTGGGTGGCGAAAGATGCTTGGCTAGCTATGTTGAAAATGTGGCCGTGGTCCCGCTTGATCATGCTTGGGAGGAACTGCTTGGTGAGGAGGTAGGCAGCGAGAAGGTTCACATCAAAGAGCTTCCTGAGGTAAGACTCTGAGGAGTCTAGTATAGATGTTATTTCTGCGAACCCGGCATTGTTGATCAGAACGGTCGGGTTGCCGTGATCCTCTCTGATCTGATCAGCAACAGATGATATGCCTTCCGATTCCGCGAGGTCGACCTTGTAGAACTATGTATTTGGGCTAAACAATGTCAGAGAGCTGTTAACAATACATCACATCACTACCGTAACAATAAAGACATCGTAGTCTAAGGTACTTGCCTAATCTTGCAGTGGGAGGGTTCCGATCCAGGATCAAGACCTCGGTACCTTTCTCAGCAAACCTAGAAACTATGGCAGCTCCAATTCCACTGCTTCCTCCGGCGACAACTACAATTTCACGGGTTTAATCTCATAAAGGTTCGCTAACATGGTTATTGACTTTCTCTTATTGTACCACGCATTCAATTATCCCAACGACTTGAGGGCAAGGAGAATTCCATCGGAAACTTGAACTTTTTGGTTATCGGCCAGCTCAATGGCTTTGGACAAGATGTGTTGTTAATACATAGCTATAAACGGCAGCACTAGGCGTTATTTTTCTTGATAACTGATGTGTAAGGAAGAAGTAAAAATACTCAGGAAAGTAAAAAACAGTATTCAACAGGGATAATATCACATGGATATTGATATCATCAGAAGCTAGTCACGCAACCATTAGCCTTTGCCTCGCTTGCGTTATGCCGCCCTGATTTTCCGCGGAACAATAAGGAACACCCAAGGTACAGCGAATTCCAATAATTTCCATTATGAAATGAAGTATCTCCTTTGTCGCTCTAGTCCGATTTAGTCGGATTAAAACGTTAATGCTTCTCCCTGCAATGAATGATTTGAGTGTGTAGGGCTATACCGACAACCTGCCGAGGGACCGCCTCATTAACAAGGGATAAATAGTCAACTGTAAAGGTGAGGGCGCTACAGCCTAGATTAAGTCAAGTCTAGTTTATTGCAGTACCAAGGTACCCAGTCAGCCGCTTGATAGCTCCTGTATCATGCTTACTGGCATGGCTTTTAACTTTCAGCAGTTAGCCCGAGCTCCGATCTCCAAGCTATAGCGCAAAGGGTCCTTGCTTTCAAAGTCGGACTTTTCGTTCACTTGGTCTGAAACATGTAAAGGGAAAGGATATACTGACAGGTGGTATGCCGCCAATCCACACGCTAAAGAATTAAACTGAAACCACTGTCAGGTAGAGATTAGCAGTTCCATAAATACGAAATCCGAATCTTTAGATATTGACAGCCAGTTGATTTGCGGAGGCACTTGATTACTTGTTTACTTATAATAGTGCTAACACCAAACACTACCTGCATTTTAATTCTGGTATTTAATCTAATACCATATAGATTCAATGGTCAATGTCTATTCTACTGTAGATACTGTCCATTTACTAATGTTGATTTGGTTATGCTATGTTTCCCGCTGTATGGATTTGCCTGTCAGACCCCTTCCTGTATTTATGTCCTCCCACTGTCGATACCATATAGGTATTTGATCATCAGCGTAATCCCAGGACGGTGAGAATTCGTATCCTTGGGGGATTGAGACCTCTGAGACCAGTGGAACTGATGCGAAGGGTTGAACGGGTCGATCTCTCTGTTCTAATTTATACATTTCCAACCAAGCCCAACGCCGGACTCGCTGGCTCACAAAGTCGCGCCATTCTGAAGAAGTGGTGATGTAACAGTGGCATAAAGCAGGAGATGAAAACTCCTTTGCTTTAGTTCGTAGGAAGGACCACGTTGGCGCGGTGTTTTGGGAAAAACTCTGCCAGAAGTCATCCTGCCCGAACTGGCCCAATCCTTGATTCTGCCCGAACCCGGTTATGCCAGTATTAAACTGCAAGCCATCCCCAGAAATCTCGAACTGAGAAAATTCAATTACATAATCTGGAACTGCTTGGGGAACAACAGAGTTGGTATCCAGGGCAATCACCAGACTGGAGCTATCACCAATGCGCCGTACAGGAATGAAGCTCTGGGATTTTTCTCTGACATGGTCGGGCCATTTGATATCTCGATTTGTCCAGCCATGGAGGGAAAGCTCGCGCAGTTCCGAGCCAAAGTCATCATCCAAAGGCCGAAGAGGATAAAACTCATGCTTGATAAGGGTTTGGCGAGGGAAAATACAATATGCCTTGTTCCAAGTGATGAGATTGAGGATTGCTGTTGTTGATGAAGAAGTGAGGATTGTTTCAATGGGCAGCCCAGTTGTTTGAGTGACACGGATTTGGGTATTCGGCCGTGAGAGTCTACTATAAACTCTACGTCTTGGAATCTGCTAAGAACTTAGCGGGAATTGTACATGGATCGCGGACTCTTGGCGTTGATTTCTCACCATGTCGACTTCTGAATCATTCCTGTACTCTCCAGTCCTTTGCAAGTATTCCGTGAATTGATCGGCATCGGCTCCTTCCTTGACGAAGATGTCCAACTTTGAGACTTTGTTACTGCTTAGTTGGAAGAAATTGAGGGCAAAGGGCCCTGAAATCACGGCGTTATGCTGTCCCAATTGGGATCGAAACATTGTAGCGTCGATCACAAAGCTCTTGAGTGCAGCGTTGATTCCGCAAATAGACCTAAGAAAATTGTTTTTGCTTATGTAAAGTCGCTTGCATACTTGGAATAATGCCAAGAAGTCCGGGAGAATCAAGAAGGAGCGAAGCACCTCCAGAATTGGAGGCCGAAGAAGCATCTCGACCAACTGTGGTTGATGCTGCGATAGGGTATTTGAGTCTGCCATTGTGTCGTTTTTTCTTTCCCCTACGAGTCGATAAGTTGGAGTTAACCCAAATGACCGTTATGTACAAAACTTGAAGCGGATTAATAAAGAAGTCTACGCCAGATGCATATCACCTACGACGTTTTATCTTAGGTCTTAAATGTGCAGTTGGGCATCAAGTTAATGCCCAACTTCTGTAACCCACTGTGAATAGAAAGCAATGTACAGGTTCGATATGCAGTAGCCCATCCATGACCGGATCGGCTTGATATAATTGCCTACTTACACCCTAAAGCGGGGCTCTTAACTTGCTCAGACAAGTAAGCATAAGTAAACAATTGGAAAATAATCCTGGGCCAGCCGCTATAGGACATCTTACTACCCCGCTCTGCCTAACGAATGAGTGGTAGAGTCTGTCGCTAGCTGCAGGCTGAAGATTCATATGGCCCGGTTAGTCGACTCCATTCAGGAATATCATTTCATGTTCCTGTTGTAACGGGTAGCCAATAAGTGCAAATGTCATAAGCATGCTATGATTCCTCTTATCGCGAGTGGGAGAAAAGAAGAGAGACAATTTGAATAGCCAGCCAATTCCCCGCATACTCTACCATGGACCACTTTCTTTCATCATCTATTTGTCATATGGCGCGAGACGGGCTGTTCATTTCCACGTTTCAGCTCTCCGCTATCAACTCTTGGCGTCTGGTCAGATCATAGCTGACAGGTGCCAAGCGGCCCACGGCCCTACATGTCTAATAAAAAAACGGAGTTATTAGCTTCCAAAGCTCGCACAGCGCAATTCAAGTCGGATAGCCGCGGCCCAATGATTTGTTATCTGGGGGGTTGAAAATATGCAGCCTGCTTCCCACGCCTGACCAGTCACATTCATCCACCCTTGTCGTTAATCCTACTGCCTGTGATTGTCAGCCAAACCCCGCTTCCCGGGCGTAGGTGCTGTGGGATGGCGGCTAAAACAAAGTAGGAATTGAAGCTGAACCTTTGTCTTCTCCCTTCGCCAAATAGTCCTCAAGCACAATTAACTACGCAACGATACCTATACTGGCACTTGTATTGCAATGGCCGAGAACATGCAGGTTGGGAGGCTAGACCTCGCCAGCCGAGCCATTGACTTGACAACTGTTTTGCTTCGGGCAACTTCGTCGTCCGGGTCCTTACTCAAAGGCGCGTGGGAGATTGGGCAGTGGCTCGGCCGCGAAAGGTTGAACCAGTACGAGCTCCTCGATTGCATGGAAAAGGCCAAGGGCTTTGCGTTTGCGAACCAGACCGGCCAGCAGTTCTTCGACAAGATCATACAGGGACTCGATACCTTGCCAGTTCGGCCGCTGTTCCTGCAGCACTCGGGGTCGCTGGGCCGACTGATGGCTGGAGATCCGAACCTGAGCTGGATCGTGTCGACGGTAGCATGCCTCTTCCAGCATCACAGAGATGACATGCTCGTCACCGAGACAGTGACGGCGTGTATCATGGAGTCTCACCGCTTGAGAGGACAAGAGCACAACGTCGTAACTCGAGATGCATTTATGTATGACCCCGAACATACAAGAGTTCGAGCAGTTGTGCGCAAGATTGTCTCAAGCGTGTGGTACAACGTCGTCAACGTCGGCTGCGACACAGTCCCGCTTCCCGACGAGCTCCTGGCCGTCTGTTCGCGAGGCCACTATCTCGACCCCGCCGACTTCGGCATCGTCGTCAACACCATATACGCTCGATGCCGGTCCAAAGCGATCCTACGAACAACGCATCTCCTGCGCGATGTCATGCTGTGGCTTCTCTTGCACTACGACGGCGCGATTGTCGTCAATGTCGGTGGGCACATTGTCTACCGGGCGGATTTCGGAAACCCTCTGCGCGAGCTCGAGGTCAACGTTGCCTCGCCATGTCCTAGCCAAGGTGATTGTAGTGGTGTGCATCAGGCGTCGTACCAAATCTTGCGTCATGTTTCAGGAAAGTTTGAGGACTTTTTAACAGGCTATATTTCTTCCGAATTCTCTGACTCACTGCCGCAGCCGGGAATTCGACAGAAGTTGTACGAAATTCCTCGGCTGTATCCCAAGGCAAGTCCTATGTGGAACGAGGGTGTGCAGATCTTGATAAAGTGCACAGCGCAGTCTATAATGCAGTGGTTGCTAGGCGTCCCACTGTCCCCCCAAACAGACTCCCCAGGGTTTAGTGTCGAGCCCCTCCGACGGGCTGCCGAAGGCGAGATGACAGTGTCACTGGCCTTGGGAAGTGTACCATCAATCCTCAGCTTACAATGGGGCAGCTCACCCGGTCCTCACATCACCTTCAAAAGCCCGGCACAAGTCCAATCTAGCCTTGGTACATCTGCCAACATGGGTTTGGAGGGTTCTACAAGTTACCGCTTGTACAAACTCCTTTCATTCTTTCCGATTCTGGAGGATATGGCATCTAAAGTGGGTGCTGAATGTCAGTGTTCAGAATTCTCTGCTGCGAAAATGGGGTCGTTGGAGCGGCTTCTACGTAGGCCAGGTTGTCTTTGTCGTCTAGCCGTGGAAGAAGCTCTACTGCTCATAGCCCACGGCGTGGCGGATGGATTTTGCGTTGACACTGCATCCTCTGTTTCTGACACTACCCACATTGTCGAGGGAACGGCTACTCTGCTCTTAGAACTCATTGAAGGTAAAAAGGTCTTGTGGGATACCTGGTTTGCCGTAGCATCTTGTGTTTACCTGGGTTGCCCGTTCCAGAGACCCGTGGAACCGACACACCCAGCCTTCGGCGGAACGGCATTTGCGGCGATTCAGTACGGAGATCTGGCGGCGCAGGCACCCTGGCTGGACTTGACTCGCGAGCTCTCCGCGCATGGATGCTTCCGCCTTGTCGGATCGAGGGGCCGACTTGGGGTGTTGACGAGGAGGTATGACGATGTACAGTTCCGGAGTGTTGAGGAAAACTTTGCTATTGTCGAAACCGAGAACACAGAGGACACATCCCACTTCTGCTCTCGCTACCAGAAGGCAGCGTCGCTTATTGACCATAGTCTGAGCCTGGACGTGGACGGGATGTCAGTGAAGACTGATGTGATTCTTTGCCACATGGACGACAAATTTTACCGTCTCTCATATCGCATCCAGACGAAGAACCATTGGCGAATCGTGGACCCAAGCGACGCCTTGAGCGCCGTAATTCGCATTAGCTCTTCAATCACCTGTCAGCACAATGGCCAGCCCCCTGCAATGGCGCCCCTGAACTCAAAGATCTACACCATGGACGAAGTCGTTGGAAGGTGGCCAGACGTTGTCCGGAGTTCCATTGGAACTACAGGCGGCAGTCGTGCCACAAAGAGCGGTATATTCCACCTGACCCATGTCCTCGACACTCATCTGAAAAAGAATATCTCCCTCGCTCTGACCGTCTGCCCGGTCGCGGTACCAAATTACCCGGACATTTCTTGCACAACATGCATGCTCGACCACGCAGGGAAGGTGGAGCGGAAGCCCTACCGCGAGGGCGAGGGAGGGGATCCAGCGGACCGCTATGTCATCAATCTCAGTACGAACCTAGCGGGCCAAGGTGTTTCAATTGGGCGTAGATTGATAGTGGCGAAGTAATACTGTGGGAGTCGAAGGTGTTGTTAAAAAAAACTAAATAATATACTCAGATTATGGAACTAGACCTTTCTATTCTTAAAAGAAGTATTCTAAGTACCGATAACAAAGGGTTCAAAAGAATATATTAAATATATATATAGGTGATTCTTATAATAGAGATATTTAATAGTTACAGTAATGTTTTAAGATCTTTTAGTTCATAAATACGTACAGAATCCTACTATACTAGCACTAGATACTACGGCAAACCTTGTCCTAAACCATACTGTCGTCCCACCTGCTTCTCCCGTGGTTCTCTGTTGTTACAATCTCCCCCTCAGATCCAGAGCTATTGGCCACATGCCTCCCTTGAGTCTTCCTTTCTCCGCTCAGAGGTTGCCTAGTCTTTGTAGCCAACATCTCATCTCTCCCATTTAAGAACCACAGAAAAGCGCCCGTCATGACGGCCCCGCCAACTGTATTCCTCAGGGTGACAAGGATAGTAGATTGGTAGATGAACTTGCCAACACCAAAGTTTGTGCCGTAAAACATGCCGATGGGGACTAGGAAGAAGTTGGCGACGGAGTGCTGATAACCCAGTGCCACGCTGCAGTATCTCGCGAATGCTGTTCCATTTGATAGAGCCTGATTTACACTCAAAAAGCCCAAATGGGGATCCAGATGCCAACGATCTTGGAGAGGTTATCCTTGCTACTCGCGGCAAGATACACCGCCAAGCCCACGAGCCAATTGCAGCCGATTCCTCTTGTGAAGTTGAGCCACCAATTAATATTGACTCTTGCTTCAGCTTGCATAACAGCATATGATGACATAGCATCTGAGTTCAACGTTTCGCTCCACCAAGCCAAAGCACTCGTAAAGAAGAGACAACCCGCCAGGTTAAAGATGTAACAAACAACCCAGTTCTTTGCGAGGTCGTATACACTCGTCTTTCTTTGCAAGGTTGTGTACATCATAACAGTCATGTTACTCGTTACAAACTCGACGTTGTTGAGAATGACGAGGACGAATCCGATGGGGAAAGTGAATGCGGCCAAAAGGGTGATGAGGGATGGGTTTGACTCTCGTAGACCTGGAGCTCCACCGACGACGACAAGGTCGAATAGGGTTCCGAGAGAAATGAAGATTCCACCGAATAAAGACTTGACGATGATGTCTGTCCATGGAAGTTTGGCTTTGGCGATGCCTGACTGAGTCATAAGTTGGCAGGTCTCTGGCGGAGAATGGGCGTCGACCTTTTCCATTGACACGTGCGGCTGACGCACATCGCGTGCATACTTACTATCTGACTGTCCGGGCATTTTCGGGGAAGAAATGTTACAGAAGTGAGTATTTATTTGGTGCCAAGGGACGTTTATATATACCTTAGCAAGATATGATGGCAGACTTGTGTCATGATACCATTCGTGGCACTATTCCAAATGATCGGTATTTCGTCCAATGACATGAATTAGCATTACTTTGATTAGTAAAAGTGAAAAGACACTTGTTGTTTGACAAATTATCATGCAATTGCAACTTGAGTGGTCATGATGTTATGGTGGGTAATGCGAGCCCATCTATTCTACCTCGCGCTATCTCATCTATCTATTCTACTCTAGCCCCTAAACATTGATGCGATGACGCCAGACCAACTGCTCCTCACGAGCACTATAAGTCGAAGCTCCAAGGATATCCCTCATCTGCTGCACACTCGTAAACAGAATCTGTCGCGCGATGAAAAACCGAATACCCTCCGTGCAAGGAGGACTCGTCAAGCTGCCCTCATAAGTCCAAAACTCATCAAAGTAATCAACACTCTGCAGAAGCAGCCTATGATTAAGCGTAGCCTCTTCACTAACGTCCGTTTCATTGAAGCCAATCATCTTTGGGAGCTGACCAAAAAAGCTGTTCGCCTTGTTACCTGGGTCGAGACGGATGGCAAGGACAGCGCGTTCTTTGCCCTGGGCGTTGACGTGGACGAGATGGAGCTCGGCTCTGGAGCGGTGGCGCTCGACTGTGTGGTCGGCGGGGGCGTGGATGTGCCAGCCTTTGAGGTAAACAGTCTCGTTGTCGAAGCTGAAAGAGGGGTTCTGCGTCCAGATCTGATCTTCATTCTGGACAGTGAATGCAGGCCCGTATCCCCAGTTGAAGAAGTTGCCGGTGATTTCATCGGGATAATTCCATTGCTTGATCAGGTGTTCCAGCGAGAGACCTTGCTTGAGGGCGATGGGGATGGGAGACTGCTGGGTGCCATCTTGGCAAAGATGGTAGTCTAGATTGTATCAGTCACTGTTTGATGAGAGTCTTGATGAGATGAACGTACCAGGGTTGAGACGACCCCAATTGTAAGAGAACTCATAAGCCCAGTCCGTTTTTCCAGGCTCAGCGCGAGGGTCAATGTGTCGCTTCTTGTGCTTGAGGGAGTAGTGATTGTTATGCTTTGCGCAGGACAAGACGCTGGTGACGTACGTCGCCACTGCAAAGAGCTGAGAGACACGCATTGTGATGATGAGATAGAGAATAAGTAGAAGAGACCTGAGCTGATTGATGAGGGAGTGTAGAGACGTTGTCGCGATTATGGGTAATTTTATATCTGATTGCGACGGACATGAAAGACGCAGAAAACAGTCTAGCGCGTAATAATGTCACTGCCAAGACCAAAGCGAGGCGCAAGAAATCACAGATCAAGGGGGTCTTGGACTTGGACTTGGACCCCGCAGCAACTCAAATAAACTCTGCAAACTCTATCTCGAAGCCTATCCTTGAACAAGATCCAAGTTTTCATCCTGGCAATTACAATATTTCTCAATGGATTACTGATAATTGCTTGGCGACGTTTGTGAAACTTTCCATTCGTGGCCCACGTGGACGTTCCAGGCACAGCCTGCGCTAGCTTGTGGGATTCTCCGTGGGGTAATGCACTAAGGAATTAGGCTTTACGGTGGTCTGTCTTGGCGCTGGCGGTCTAGAATCATCCTTGTTTCTCCTAAACAACAAAGATAAGGGACAATGCATGCTAAGTGGCTTGGATCTATCCATGCGAGATATTGACTTGCCGACGAAATGAATGAATGCGTGCTTAGCCAATGTTATTTGCAACTATACTGGCCAAGCACTTGGTCCAGGCAGTTGAACTGGCCGCGTAACTAGTCAATCCTTTTTCCACTTACAATTTCCGCATGGAATCTTCCGTAGCCCTGCAGGGATCCGATAGTGCGTCTTCCTGGTTTCAGGGTAGCATCGTAATAAACACAGCCTCGGAGTATGGTTTAAGGTTTCCGCATATCGTTGTAGAGATTGCCGAAGCTTCTGAATGTGGGTTTGTCTCAGGACAGATGAGATCTTGCCACCTTGTTTTTCGGTGCAAGCAGCGCAATTATTTTTTAATATCACAAGGAGAGCTTAGCTACAGCAAAGCAATTCACATTGTGCAGAAGAGGACGTGGCTTTTCACGTAGATTGAATCGAGGATCAAGCTTGACATTTAGACTTTAGGCACGTTGAGAATCATCTTACGTTCGCCTCGTGACCAATGACGGGAAGTTCCATTTGGGATTGCTGGTAGTTGAGAAATGTCAAACATCGGTCCGACAGAACTGGGAGAGATTGCTTCGAGATGATTCATGATTCAAGTTGCTTTATCCCATCTCGCTCACTTACCCTACAGACTGATAAACGATTTGCCGTATTATCGATAAGGAGATAAGATAACTGGCCATGACTTGGAAAAACCATGGCCGCACCAGACCTGATGCTCACTCTTGAAAATATATTTCCTTTTGAGCCTATATTTACTACATGTCTTAACGATTTATGCCCAATCAAGCTGACTCATTTCGCCTTCCCCGGGCTCTAGTCAGCAGCATGTTTATTCTAGCTCCCATACTCAAGCATAACTCATGATCCCAACTGCATCCCACGAATCTAAAATTTCCGCAGCTATTGCGTCACCTATACAGGATTATGCATTGCGGCCCCGGGATAATTTCCTGGTGGATACTGCTGAGGGGCTTGTACCGTCATTTGAGGTGTTTGCGGCTGAGCTGGAAAGTATGAACCTTTGTTGTCGTATTGATACTGATCCACTGTTGACCCAGTTGGGAGAGGAGTTGGCGGCATCTGGTACTGCATAGCTGGGGCAACTGGACTGGCCATGCTAGCAGCCTGGGGATTATATGCTTGCTGAGGTTTAGGAGCCCAATCTTGAGGATTGTATGGTGCATGGGGAGCGTAAGTTGGCTGGTGCGGGGCAACGAAAGAGCTTCTTCGGTCCACGGGTGCAGGTGCCGGAGCTTGCTGGTAAGTACCATTGTGCTGGGGTGTTGCATAGCCGGGCTGTTGCTGAAACTGCGGTTGAGCAGACGGTGTAGGTGAAGGCTGATATCCAGTCTGATGCTGGACAACATGCTGCACCGGAGCCTGATAGACATTGGCTGGATCAGCAGGCGGTGGCACCTGAGCTACAAAAGCAGGCTGCGGTGTTGGTTGATGGGGGACTGTGGCAGCAGGTGGATATCCCTGGAAAGCTGGTGTTGCTGGGGTAGGTGAGAAGTATCCCGCTTGAGGTGCACCGGCGATCTGACCAGTTGGCTGCGGCTGTGCTTGTTGAGGCATATAGCCCTGAGTATTGTCCTGCGGAGGTGTTGGTAAGACCATATTCGGCACTTGTTGGACCTGCGGCTGTTGATACGGAGTTGATGATGCAGGTGTAGCAGGAGGAAGGGCTTGCTGCATTGCGGCCATGTTGAAAGGCTGCGGTGTCACAGCAGGGTTATATGGCGGAGCAACTGGCTGTTGTTGGTAAACAGGCTGCGGCTGTGCCGGCTGCATGTTGTGTGCCTGCGTAGTCTGAGGAGGGTACTGCACGGCTGGAGTCTGAGGTGGCGAGAACATCTGCGTATTCGCTGGGGGCATAGGCGATGGTGCACCGTATGCCGGGACTTGTTGCTGTGAGTAGTCATACTGTTGCATTGGCTGTTGTCCAGTGACATGCGGCGTCAAATAGGTCTGGCCATGCTGAGATTGTAACTGGGCGACTGGAGCCTTGAAGTCTTGAGGATACCCATTCGGGGTAGTGTTATAAGGCTGCGGTACAGGTATCTGACCAACAGCAACATTATACGGCGGCGGCGGCGGCGGAAGTGCCTGCGACGAACTGCCAGCAGCATAAACCTGCCCATTGTTCTGATACGGCTGAATCGTATACCCCGCCTCAGCAGCCTTAGCATCCTGAACAGCCTGAAAGACACCAGCTTTCTGAAACGCCTTTCGCGCATCCTTCTTCTTCAGATGATCCGTATGCTTATGCTCAACCATCATCCCCGCGCCATCAAGCGCAGCATGCGACACGAGTTTGATAGCCGTCTCGTTCGCCACAATAGACTGTATACCGTGTTCTGCACCAGCAGTCGCAACAGCATCGGCGCCCATGCTTCCAACACCCAGGGTAACAACGCCGATCGTTCCGCTGACGGCCATGCTCCCAAGAACATCGCGTTTTCGTGTTTTATGTGTTGCATTAAGTCGATTGAGATGCCGTTCGATAATCTCGCGTTTCTTTCGTGCGTTGTGAATCGCCGGCGCTGCCATTGCGACTCCAATCGTCGAGACACCAAGCGTGAGGGGAATAGCGCATCCTGACACAGCAGTCGACGTGGCAGCGCCCGAGATTAGGCGGGTGTAGTGCTCCCATTCTCGCTGTAGCTCCTCGAGCGTCAAGCCAAGGCATTTCTGGTCGTAGGCCTTGAAGTCAAAAGGCATCTTATCGTCGCAGTATAATCCGTACAGAATTGATTACAGACAAAAGGCCAAGAGTGCCAAGAGCGGGTATTTGTGTATCGACACATGGTTTCAGCTGAAGGTCCAAAATAGAACTGTAATGGTCTAGACCGTGGAGATAAGATCATTTTGGCGCCCTAAAAGCCACGCGAGGCACACTCTGTAAAAAGAGCTCATCGAATTGGGCGTTAGTGAAGAAAAGGGACAAGGGCTAAGTTGTTCTTGGGCTAGTGAAATGCAGCCGGGTTCAGCCGCACGAGGCGTTTGTACTGTCTGAGTTGAGACAAGGCAGACATGCCCAATTGGAGGATCTGATTAATAGCCGTTACGGACTCCGGGGAGGGGTTCGCAGAGCTTACCAAAAAGGTAAACCGTTGGGATCTGTACTCGCTGTATTGACTGATTTTTCGAATAATATAACAACTCTTATATAGTAATTTAACCCCACCGCTGCAGCACTATATCAATATTGCCCTTGCTCCAGTGGGTATCAGCAGTAGTCCACATTTTATAACGCAAAAAGCATTTCTTTGGGACTGGTTGATACCACAGCCAAAGACACTTGGTATTTGTGCACTTCCGCGCACATTCTATTACATCCTTCACCCCATGCCCAGTATATGGGTCTTCACCCACAAGATAATTATAGGGCAGGTTGCCGCATCGAACCGCGTATTTCGCCCCGTCGATAGTCTTGAAGCGTTGGCTGCAATCAACCAAAGGCTTTTTGGACTTCTTCGTTGTCTTCTTCTTCGGCTTGGGTTTGCATTTGCAAGGATTTGTGGAATCTTTGACGTGTCCGCGAGGGCATTTAGCCAAAAGGTAGGGGCATCCCTTTTTATATTGCTGAAGTTCCTTGTTCTCTTTTGTGAGTGCAGTGTTGCAGGTTACAAGTTGACTGGGGCACGTCCTGTCAATTGCGTTCAGATCGTTATTGCACTGCTGAAGTTTGCTGGGGCAATTCTTATCACACTGCCCTTGGCAAGTTGTGAGTCCAGTCTGACACGTCCCAAGCTTTGTTTGACAGTCTTGGACTTGATCAGTGCAAGTCTTGGAGTCGGCCCGGCATTTATCGAGATCTTTTGCCAGTTCTGAGTCCATCGGAACAAAGGATACCTTTCGCTGTTTGGTATAGAAAGTGTCGGCGTCGCAGACTCCACGTCCGGACGTTGCACCTACACGTGGTGCTGTAAACCTCCAGAGGCACCAGCCACTTGTGCAATCTTTGGCGCAGTCATCAGGGCTGACTGTACCTCGACCACTAGTTAAAGAACCGAGTTCGGTGTCACAATGAACTCGATATTCTCTGCCTTGGAAGGTGAGTGCCTTTTTGTCAAATGATGGACAGCAGCTCGCATATGTTCCTGTGGTAGAGTTGCATGTCTGTGCCGCGATGAGAGGGAATTGAATGGCCAAAAAGAGAACATAGGATAGGAAGATAAGGTGGTACATTTTGCCCATGAATGGTAAGGAACAGAAACGCCCTGGTTTCTCTGTTGAATTCGGTAGCAAGAGGCCTAAAAGTTTATCATCTATCTTTATACAGATTTCGCCGTACAACTTTTGGCATTGGAAGATCACTGGCACCTGGTCTCTCACGAACTTGCCGGGATGGCCGAGGCCAAGGGTTGTTGCTCGGGCCAGCTAGCCACATTCGCTCAGCTGACGCGGGATTACCAAGTAGGGTTGCTGTGCATATATGCATGCAGCCGCTATCACAATCAATATTATGCAGCACGAGACTGATTTGCTGACCTCTTACCTTTTCAATCCTAAATGCTTTGTGCACCATGATATGACAGAGCATTAACCGGACAGAAACGGTAAAAGATTCGCAGCTATTGCTAGCTGAACATGATAATGCTACATTAAGTATTGGCATGTGAAGGCTGGCTAGTATCAGCTGATTCCGTGTAGAAAACTATGCTTCTTTTGACCTCACGCAGACATGCTGGGCCGGATAGAGAATATCGGTCATGCCCTGATTGGGCCTCCTAGCTGATAGATCAAACAAGTGTAAGCTACCGGAATAGCCGTCGCTGAACTTCCAGGAGCTGCAAAGAGATGAATGCGCCATGGGACCAAGCTGTGCACTAGAACTGAGTCTTAGGCCAGGACCTGAATAAATACGATGTTCCCATGGTGTTCAATTCACCTGGACCTAGCGGTAGCCTCCCAACGCCTTGATCTTCCCATTTTACTCCGCTTCTGGGCCCTTTGGAGCTCACCATGGCCAAGTCCATCTTCTGGATCTTCTTCATGACCCTTTATATCAATTCATGTCTGACTCAAGATATTCCCAATCAACAACCAATTGCCGCTCCAGCAGAACCTATTGCCAGTCCACAGCCAATCAAGGCTACCTGTAGTGGCTCCTGCAGCGAGATTTCTCTTGACGACATCGTCCCCTCCCGTGACTCCAAGGGCGACGTCAAATGTTGCCCAGCGGGCACCTTTTTCAACGGCACAAATTGTGTGGCCAAACCCACTACAGTCTGTCCCCCAAACACCAAGCTTGAAGCTGGGGCCTGTGTCTCAGACCAGAAGCCATCTTGCGCCACGGGTACAGTGCTACAGGTAGGAAAATGTGTCTCTGTCACCGAACCAAGCTGCTTATCTGGTGCTCGCTTTGATGGCCACAGTTGCATTTCCAGCCAACTTCCCTCCTGTGAGCCTGGCTTCGAGTTCAACGGCGCCTCTTGTATCTCTAGTGGTCGGCAGGTTTGTGACCCTGGGTACACCTTGATAGGCAAATTGTGCGTTCATAACCTACCCCCAAGCTGCCCAAGCGGCGAGAAGCTTGAAGAAGGATCTTGCACTCATTCACAGCCCCCTTCATGCCCAGAGCCAATGACACTCGACGATGGCATTTGCACTGAAAAGAAAAGTCCGTCCTGTCCTACTGGATTTGTCTTTGACGAGCAAAGCAAGAGCTGCTCTCACCAAGACGGGCCCAAATGTCCTGCTGGATCAAGCTTCAGTGGACGTGTCTGCATCTCAGTCAATGGGCCACAGTGCACGGAGGGGATCTTCAAGGGAGGCGTGTGCCAGGACCCTGATCCTCCAATGTGTCCCGGGACATCCAAATTGCTCGATGGCATCTGTGTTACTCCCATGGTCTGCCCTTCCGACCTTCAGAAGTCGAAAGATCCAGCATCACAAAAGGAGCAATGCTGTTTACCAGGAATGAATTGGGATGAGAGCAGTAAACTTTGTTTCAGCGCTCCCACTGGGTCCAGCACATGTCCCCAGGAGAGTATCCTTCAGAACGGAAAATGCACCTTTGATCCTGGAGAGGCGGACTGTCCAGGTGGATTTACATTTAATGGTCATAACTGTGCATTCAAGAGTCCCCCGGGATGTATGGCAGGAGTTCTGAAGGACGGCGTATGCGTTTTGTCCGGAAAGCCAACATGTCAAGCGGGTGCTTTCAACGGTACAGCCTGCGTCTTGTCTGATACTCCAACTTGTGCCAACGGCTCTACTCTCTCGGGAGAAAGATGTGTCTCGACGGTTCCTCCAACATGTACAGATCAAATGATTCTGCATGGAAGTGCATGTATCAAGGCCAGCAGCCCTCTCTGCCCCCCAGGTTCGAGCAATGTCGGTGGAAAGAGCTGTGTAACCACGAGCACGCCCATTTGTGTCACTGGAACACTCAAAGATGGTCACTGTATCGGCAGCAAAGGTCCAACTTGCCCAGAGCAGACTGTTTTTGATGGCACAAACTGTGTTTCTCAGAATACACCAGCCTGTCAGCCTACGTTTACCTTTAACGGGACTGCTTGTGTTTCCCATGTTCTCCCATCCTGTCCCCCAGACGCGGTCTTCGACGGGCAGTCCTGTCTGTATGGCCAGCCTCCAACCTGTCCCCCCGGAACACACCTTGAGGGGAATACCTGCGTCAGCGAGTCAAGACCAGACTGCCCCACAGGCTATATATACTCCCCTGATGGGTGTATCTCTGGCAAGCTCCCAGAATGCCCAGACGATATGAGCCTACAGGGAGAGAACTGTGTTTCTAGTAAGCCGCCAACATGTCTTGAGGGCACACAGCTCAGCAATGGTTCCTGTGTTGCAATCAATGGGCCAAATTGCCCTCCTGGCAGTCAACTACGTCCCGAAGGATGTGTCACTATCACTGTCCCATCCTGCCCT
This sequence comes from Fusarium phyllophilum, assembly GCA_013396025.1. Classification (NCBI taxonomy): domain Eukaryota; kingdom Fungi; phylum Ascomycota; class Sordariomycetes; order Hypocreales; family Nectriaceae; genus Fusarium; species Fusarium phyllophilum. The sequence continues at coordinate 18,922 of JAAOAQ010000597.1, forward strand.
CATGGTTCGTCTCTCCAGGATAACAAGTGCGTTTCTAGCGATGGTCCGAAGTGTACGCTTCTTCTTGTCATCTCGGGCGATAAGTGTATATCTCCTGAGCTGCCAGTCTGTCCTGCAGGCACCACCTTTTCTCTCGGAAAGTGTACTCTGGCTGCAACTCATGGTTGTTATAGTATGCAGTACTGCCCTCCGTTGTAAGGATTGGGCTGTTGATGTTCTTGCGCAGCTGGTATAATGGGGACTGAAAGCTTGTGCTTTGCAAAGGGAATGTGTCTTGAGTAACGATTGGTAGTTACATGCTGCCCTCTCTTTAGTAGTCTTTGATCATAGCCAAGTCCGATCTATCATTAGTCATGAAAGCAAAATGTCGCTTTCTTAGGTTCCTTTGTTTTATGTAGCTACACTTATGACTCGTATTCTCGTGAAAGCGGAATCAATCTCTGCAATGTACACAATATTGGGGCTGTTATATTTACTGCATCAAGTACGATCATGAGACTGTGTAATGCATGGCAGCGTAATGGGAAATACTTGACTGGTGCATGAAACTGTAACCGAGCTTACTCCCAGCCCACGCGCGCCCGCGACCATATCGCATAGTACACCACTCAATGCGCCCTGTGACTAGATTGCATGTTCCGACCTTTAATGTTACCTTTCAGCTGCCTGCAACCCGACAAAAGTGCCATTGTCGACGAGGTGCATTGTCAGCACAGATGCAGCTACACGATGCGTCAAAGCGGCTCGGCTACACCGGAACAAGGATCTAGCCAGCCGCCAACAGAACGATTTGGCATTCAATCCTTGCTGCTCCCGAAGGAGATTTTGTGGCGAGCTGACGTTCCTATTTTGTTGTTAGAGCATTTCGGAACATCGTCTTATGCATGCATCAAGTGATCCCATTCGTTGGCAGGTATGCAGACCAGCGACAGATGATAGCTGAGTTTCCAGCCCAGAGTGTGATAATCCGTGCATATACGTCAAATGCTGCACACCAAAGTGCCAAAACTTGTGCCAGCCCAATGCATCCATGACTGGCAAGATACTTGCCTGTGTCTTCTATCCCCCCCGCATTTTTTGCCTTTTTCTTTCCAGTACACTAATACTAGGAAGACATTGCTCTAGTCACCATATCACGAGTTCCATTCAATTCCAGTTGTCAATTCAAAGAGAGTCATCAGTCATAAAAACACTCTCTACCCAGAAAGCCCGGAACTTATCATTCTACATCTGATGTTTTTATCGTCCCATGTTGCCCATCATGAAGATCAATATCGTCGTACTCATTGCCCTCGATATCCTACCTATTCTTTCCAAGTCTACAGGAGGCACAGAAATCCAAATACAATGTCCTAGTCTTCCTCCCAATCGGCATGTCTCCCGTCTTCACTGCAAACTGGCTGATGGATCTCTCGCCCATGCTGATGGCCCAGGACCTTTTGACTGCGAAATGTCCTACATCGCTATCCGTCCCCCGACAAGCAAAGGCAGCACGAACCAATATTCGAAAGAATCCTCAAATAAAGGGTCTGAACAGTGCGAGCTTCTTCTCATCAAGCTTTCTGATGATGGTGTTCTCCAACACCGTTGCTGTCAGGGTGGAGTCGCTGTCTTTGCAACAGAGGATCATCAAGTCCCGAGTCCACAGCCTATATATCCCATGGATGGGATGCAAGAGCCTATGCAACACTTGCAGACAGACAGTCAGGTAGTGGACGAGGAGCTCCAATTTAAGAGGGAAGAAGAGTTCAAAGATGAATATAACGATAGTGGAGGAGGTTATGATGATGATGAGGGAGAGGAAGGTTCCGAGGATGAGGATGACGATGCGGAAGATGAAAGAGAAGAGGATGAAGATGAAGAGGAAGACTATGAAAGTTATGGAGTTGATGAAGATATTAATGACGGCAACCCACTTGACTCTGAGGCTGGACAGTTACCTGAAGAGTTCAAAGATCTTTAGCGGACCTGACGAAGTTTACTGCAAATGGTTTAGCTTTGTCTGATTCTAGCGGTCGTTTCAAGGCAATCGCAGAAATGGCTGGTCGGCGATGCGGTCCTCAGCGGTTGGTACCATTTATCAAGCCAAGCCTCACGAGAAGGGAAGATGCTTTTCTTGCTCTCGAGACAAACGGCGCCGTTATTATCGGTGACTTCGAGGACAGCATTCTGCATAAGGACTGTGTCCAGGAGGGGAGTATACGTATGAGGCCAACACCAACTACATATTATACTCAATTACAAGGTTTTTTGCCCAAATAATCTTACTTAGTTTGTCCCGCCCGCCTGAAGCCAATAGGTGAAGAACTAGTGATTATACATGCACAAGTCTATGCAAACCTGTTTTGCTTGCTGTCTCTATCCAGTGTTAACACCCTGTACTCTGTACCCTGTCCGTGGGTCGCGAAAAACCGAGATTTTTCGCAAATCCCCTCAATAGCACCGCAAGGAGGCATTTTGAATAGGAAGGCCTGTTACGGATTGACGAGTTTTAGAGTCATTCGAGTGGAGTATTCAGTGAAGGATCTCCGCTAGTCTCTAAAAGGCAACTGTGCATTTCGACTCATCCAAGGTCATACCTTTTCAGCGGACCCACCTCACGACAATCTCTATAAGAACAACCAACACAACACAAACCTTCCATCTCACAAACTCATCATTCACAATGACGGCACTAAACAACACAAACATGGACGACCTAGACATAGAGCTAGACATCATCGGCCAACAGTCAATGATGGTCAAGATCTACACCCAAGTCAGCTTCTGCTTCCCAATTACCGACCCCTCCACGCACCCAGCCATCACCGCCACCGTCAAACAAGGCCTGCAGCGTCTCTCACAGAACTTTCCCTGGGTAGCAGGCCAAGTCAAAGACGATGGCACCGGGGTCTTTAAGATCAGACCGTTCGAGGAGATGCCGAGACTGGTTGTCAAGGATCTTCGCGATGACCCCTCAGCACCAACAATGGAAGGCTTGAGAAAGGCAGAGTTTCCTATGAGCATGTTTGACGAGAACAAAATCGCACCAAAGAAGACTCTTCCTTTTGGTCCTAATTACTCGCCTGAAGATCCTTCACCTGTGCTGATCTTTCAGCTTAATTTTATCGAGGGCGGGCTTATATTTACTGTCAATGGGCAGCATGGGTGCATGGATATGACGGGTCAGGATGAGCTCATTCGACTGCTCTACAAGGCTTGTCGCGGCGACGCATTCTCAGAGCAGGAGATATCAATCATGAATCTTGACCGCAAGACCATTGTTCCGCCGCTCGAAAATTACGAACTCGGACCTGAGCTGGATCATCAAATCATTAAGCCCCCACCAACAACTGAAGCCCCGCCAACACCACCAAAAGCAAGCTGGGCTTTCTTCTCATTCAGCCCACAAGCTCTCTCTGAGCTCAAAGACAAAGCGACACAGACTCTTGACGGAAAAACAGGTTTCATTTCGACAGACGATGCCCTCTCCGCGTTTATCTGGCAATCCGTCAGTCGCGCCCGTCTTCCCCGTCTAGACGACTCCACATCAACTCAATTCTGTCGCGCCGTCGATGTACGCACTCAACTAGACGTACCAAATAATTACCCCGGAATCCTCCAAAACATGACCTACAGCGTCTCAAACCTCTCCCAAATCGCGAACGAGCCACTTGGCATCGTGGCATCTCGCTTGAGATCTGAACTTGGCCGCGATGATCTCCGCCGGAGAACACAAGCCCTGGTGACGTACCTCCACGACCAGGAAAACAGGGCGAAAGTATCTGTCACAGCAGACGCGAATCCATCGACGGATATTATGTTGAGTTCATGGGCGAAGCTAAAATGCTGGGAGTATGACTTTGGACTTGGATTAGGAAAGCCTGAGAGTGTGAGGAGGCCATTATTCGAGCCGTTTGAGAGTTTAATGTATCTTATGCCCAAGCGATTAGATGGAGAAATTACCGCAGCGATATCACTGAGGGACGAGGATATGGAGAGATTGAAGAGTGATGAGGAGTGGATAAAGTATGGCAAGTTCATTGGCTAGGAATAGTTCGAGGGGTTCGGTGCAACGTTTCGGCGGGGAAGCTCATGACATAATTCGACATCATCCGAGCTTTATGCTTATTCTTGTTTGTAGAGTTGTATTTTGCGGAGACGATATGCAGATCTCGGACTATTCTATTGACGAGCGTTGCTGCGATAGGTGCGGGAGATGTTGGTGACGATCGTAGGCTTGGCGTTTGCGGAGGATGAAAAGTAGAGCCGAGGCGATGGCCGATCGAAGAGATATAAGTTACCTGTAATCTACGCAGTTATTTGCAATGTAATACCCAAAGGAGTCGTTAGTACCATTAGGTTTCACCATGGATCTGTCGGCTATGGGATTCCCAGGCGCGTTGCCTGACTGGAGTAACCTCAACATCCTCCACCGCAACACCCTCCCAGCCCGAGCCCACTTCTACACCTACCCCAACCAAGAATCAGCCCTCACATTCGATCGCGAACAAAGCTACTTCCACAGTCTCAACGGAACATGGAAATTCCACTACGACATCAGTCCCCTCGACGCCCCAATCTGGGAAACCGCTAACACCAGCTCATGGGCCGACATCCAAGTTCCAGGCATGTGGCAGCTCCAAGGCTACGGACATCCTCACTACACCAACATCGACTATCCCTTCTCCGTCACTCCCCCCAATGTTTCGTATGTCAATCCCACAGGCTCTTACTGGCGACAGTTTGAAGTACCTGATGAGTGGGATGGTGATCAGATCAGACTGCGCTTTGAGGGCGTTGATAGTGCGTTTCATGTTTGGGTCAATGGGGAAAAGGTTGGTTATGGCCAGGGGAGTCGTAACCCGAGTGAGTTTGATATCACGGATTATTTGTCTCCTGGTCAGGCGAATGACCTTGCTGTGAGGGTTTATCAGTGGTCTGATGGCTCTTATATCGAGGATCAGGATCAGTGGTGGTTGTCTGGTATCTTTCGCGACGTTTACCTCATTCCGTTCCCTGAATCGTCTATTATTGACTTTCAGGTTGACTCTGAACTTAGTGACTCTTTCGATGAAGGGTCGTTCAAAGTCAATGTCACCATTCAAGGAAAAGAAGGCGACCTTACTATCAATTTGCTCTCGCCAAATGGTTCCACAATTGATGAATGGAAAGGGTCTTCGACAGATATTTACGAGAAGAGTCTGTCTGGAGATGACTTCTATATCTGGTCTGCTGAAACACCGAACTTATATACCTTGCTCATCACCTTCAACGGACGAACCATCAGTCAGAAAGTTGGTCTGCGTCGCGTTGAGATAAAGGGATCTAACTTTTATGTCAACGGAAAACCTATCATTATTTATGGAGTCAACAGGCATGAGCATCATTACCTCACTGGTCGTACAATCAGCTACGAGAACATGCGAAAGGATCTCTTACTCATGAAGCGATCCAACATCAATGCGATTCGCACAGCTCATCAACCTCCCCACCCTGACTTCTTCGATGTGGCCGACGAGCTAGGCTTCTACGTCATTGCCGAGTCTGACTTGGAGTGTCATGGTTTTGGTGGCATCGAAGAAACTGAAGAAGAAGCTGCTGAGTGGCTGTCCAATAATCCCGATTGGGAAGAAGCTTATGTCGATCGTGCTCGTCAGTTGGTGGAGCGGTTCAAGAATCACGCCTCAGTCATCATCTGGTCTCTCGGTAATGAGTGCTTTTACGGTCGGAACCACGCTGCTATGAGCAAGTGGATCAAAGAGAGGGATCCAAGTCGGATTATTCACTACGAACAGGATCGCAATGCCACGTCGACGGATATGTACAGTCAGATGTACAGCACGCCTGATGATGTGAGGGAGTTTATCAAGACACATACTGACAAGCCTATCTTGCTTTGCGAATACGCCCAGTAAGTATTCACCCTATCATCGACACGATGGTGAACTAACAATACTAGTGCTATGGGTAATGGACCTGGTGGTCTTGTAGAGTACATCGACCTCTTCAGAACCGAGCCACTCTCCCAAGGAGGGCTTGTCTGGGAGTGGAGCAATCACGGACTCCTCAAGAAAGAAGAGAACGTTACCTATTACGCCTACGGAGGTGACTTTGGCGACGAGCCTAATGATGGTGACTTCATCATGGACGGTCTTGTGCTGTCTGACCATTCGCCTATGCCTTCGTTAAAGGAGTACGCCAAGGTCATCCAGCCTGTTTCGGTGAAGCTGGCGAAGAATGGAAGTGCGATGATGGTCGCCAACCACTATGACTTCTCGGACTTGAGTCATCTTGATGTTTCGTGGCATGTTGTCGCTGATGGTCTAAAGACTGAGGCTCGTCCACTTTACCTTCCGAGAGTACCCGCTGGAGAGAATAGGACCGTGGCACTGCCTTCGGGGCTGAATATTACAAAGAATGAGGCATGGGTGACGGTTGAGTTCAAGCTGAAGGAAGCCACTCCCTGGGCTCCTAAGGGTCATGTCATCGCTTGGGACCAACTACACATCCAGCGCCCCAGCCTCAAAACACGCGACATATTACTTGCCCGCCGTCAAGACAGCGGAGACTTCCAGAAGAACGGAACTAAGCTCCTCTACAAGAGTAGAGATTCTTCTTTTGGATTTGACCTGCTTCAAGGAAATGTGACTTGGAACATCAACGGCGTCGACATTTTCCAGCGTGGCCCTGAACTATCATTTTATCGCGCTCTCACACAGAACGACGCTGCATCTTCTGGCGACGGACCAATCTGGGAACAAGAAAAGATCCCAATGGTATACCCTCAAGTAAGAGACGTCACCTGGCATGTCGACGATGATGGCGCGGCAGTGCACTACAAAGTTTGGGTTGGCGTCAAGACCCGTGCTTGGGGCGTTAAAGCAGACATGATCTACAAGATCCCAACCAGCGGACCTGAACTCCAACTCGAAGCTCGAGGTGAATTCGTCGGCAAGAATGAATCACATGTCATTCCCCGCATCGGTCTCATGGCCGTTCTACCCGAGTCATTCAACGACGTGTCATGGTTCGGCCGAGGACCCGGAGAAAGCTACAAGGACTCCAAGCAAGGTTCTCGTATCGGGCAGTATAGCTCCACTGTGCCGGAGCTTTTGACGTACTATGATTTTCCTCAAGAGAATGGGAATAGGGAAGACCTGCGTTGGGTGACGATTGGGAATAAGGACGTTACTCTTGATGCGAGAAGAGCAGAGAGTGAGCCGTTTAGCTTTACGGCTCGGAGGTACATGCCCTTTGACTTGGACGACGCACAGCACCCGCATGACTTGAAGCCGCTTAACATGACGGTCTTGCATCTTGATTACGATAACAATGGCCTGGGATCGGCTACGGTTAGGGTGAGACCATTTGAGAAGTACAGATGCTACACCAAGCCATTCAACTTTACCTTTAACTTCAACATAGTCTAGTCCTATCAACACCATAATGCATCTTCTTGGTAATATGATTATGCGACTTCGGTCATGATAATAATTGATTACTGAACTGTGTTCTCCGCCAACATGTCGCAGTACACGTGCATATCGGTGAGCAGTCGGGCGACATGTCCAGTTACACAACTGCTACCATTATGCTTGATCCCGAACATAGTTGTTCCCAATTAGGAATTCGATACGAAGAGATGGATTGGGAGGTGACTTGAGCGGGCCGACACAGTAGCGTCGTGAGCACCGAGGTTACGATTAGTGATCAATAATTACTGATCAACACGCACGACCCGACACCGGAGGGAATTATAATCAGCAAACACAATTATTACAAAACCTTCCGTTAATAGCTGCATTTTGTAATCTTCCTCGGAATGCGTTAGGAATAAAACCGATATATATAAATATCTACAGTTGGAAATGTCATGCATTAATCCTACCCTCTAACTTCCTAAAACACAAGCATTTCACCAAACTTTATCAGGCTACCTGCAAACCATTTTACTCACTGCAACTGCAATGGCTCGTCGCATTTTTGTTATCGGAGCTACAGGTGCTCAAGGTCTTCCCGTCTGTCGCGGCCTCACCAAGGACGGGGCGTATAGTCTACGAGTCCTCACTCGTGATGCCAACTCACAGCGCGCCAAGCAACTGGCAGAGTTAGGCGACGTTGAGTTCATTGAGGGCTCATTCGCCAATGAAGACAACCTGCGAAAGGGTTATGCAGGATGCTGGGGCGCCTTTGTCAACATTGACGGCTTCAACACTGGTGAAAAGACAGAGACGTACTGGACCATCCGCGCTTATGAGCTGGCAATTGAGTCCGGCATCAAGTTCTTTGTTTTCGGAAACTTGGACTATGGGTATAAGAAGAGTGGCTATGATCCCAAGTTCCGGTGTGGCCATTATGATGGAAAGGGTCGAATGGCGGAGTGGATGTTGACCCAGAAAAAGACTCACAACATGGGCACTGCCATCTTCACTACTGGTCCTTATATCGAAATGGCTATCTCAGCGCAGACGGTCATGACACCCCGTACCGTTGAGGGCGTCGTCACTTGGGCTGTTCCTCTTGCTGATGGAGCAGTCCCTCATGTCGCTCTCGATGACTGCGAGCACTACGTCCGCTGGCTGTTCGATCACCCTGAGAGATCAGATGGACTCGATCTCGAGGTTGCCATTGATCACATCAACTACCATGACCTCGCGAAGGCTTTCCAAAAGGTCACTGGCAAACCTGCTCAGTTCATCGACATCCCGATAGAGACATACTTCGAGCACATTCCTTTGGCTGGCAACGCTCCAGCAGGATATAACGCTGACCCCAACGATCCCGCGACCATGACATTTAAGCAGAATTTCACCGGCTTCTGGAATATGTGGCGAAACTCCAGTAGCAACAAGGGAGTTGTTCAAAGGGATTACAAGCTGTTAGATGAGATTCATCCTGGCAGGATCAAGACTGCGGAAGAATTCTTCCGTAGAGAGGAGGAGAAGCGCAAGGCGCAGGGACTTCCGAGCATCTTTGAGACGATTGAGAGCGGTAATCTGGGTATGATCCTCAAGTTGAGTGAGGATGGCAGGAAGGGGAAATTGTAGTATTATCATGACTCGAGACTATAGATCATCCATACTATAAACATGGAAGTGCAATATGAGCGTCAGAAATGTAACTCAGCCCTTGATCACAAGATGCTGGCAGCCTGGTAGGCTCCACTGCCATGCCGTCATCCTCTCCCCACCTTGTTTTTGAGGGGAAATAAGATTTAATTAGCGCTTCAAGACGCATGGAGCCAATTAGTGCCGCATTCTTAATTACTGGATATCTGACAGATGAAATCATGAGTCTGCGAGGTGACCAAATTCGCCTGCTTCGGTTAAATGCTGATTCAAGCTTATCCTTCAAGCGCGTCTCACTAACCGACCCAGCTCGACCATGTTTTGTCGCGCTATCTTATGTCTGGGGAGACTTGAATGACACTCTGCCGCTCGATGTGTCAGGTCAGACTATTCTTGCAACGAGGAACCTGCATCATGTTCTTGACTGTCTTTTGGCATCTCGCTTCGACCAATTTCTCTGGATTGATGCGCTGTGTATCGACCAACAAGATCAACATGAGCGGGCTTCCCAGGTCGCCCTCATGGGGGAGAGATTTACTCACAAGCACATTATGTCCTTGCTTTCCTATCGCCGGAATCGAAACCCTTCAACTTAGGGATGGACTATATAGAAACGACCGCTCGCGACACGTCGATGCACTTCGACCCTTCTATTTCGCCGCATCTCACAGTACAAGGTCTCAGCGCGAGCGATAAGCCGTTGCAGGATTCGCTGATAGCCTTTTTCGCGGCTCCATGGTGGACAAGAGTGTGGACCGTCCAAGAATTCTTGTTGGCGCAAAAGGTCGTGTTCAGGTGCGGTGACCGACTTATCGATTCGATGACGGTACGAAAAACTTGCAGAGCCTGGATAGATCATGAGAGCTCTTGCTGCTGGGCCGCCCGTCGACCGATAGATGGCAGTGCGCATGGCTTCCTTGATATCCCTAGTAAAATTAATGGGGGCTTAACTATTTACACCGCGACTCTCCGGATGAAGCACCCCATGGATATGCTGGTTCCTGGGAAGCTTTACACTGAGGACTTTCTCGCTGCTATTTCACTTTTTCGGGTACGCCACTGCTCAGATCCTCGAGATAGAACATTTGGGTACTTTGGACTGCGTTCCCCTGGTCTAGACGTCAAGAGTGAAATACCCATCGACTACACCATATCTATAGCGGATCTTTACAAGAACCTGGCCGTCGCATTGATTGAGAAGTCCCAGACACTAGACGTGCTCAGTCACGTACTACACGAATCGGGAATTAAGAAATGGACAGAAGGCTTACCCAGTTGGGTCACAGATTGGGATGCAACGATAGATGATCGGTACCATCTAACGTACAGAGAACGTACAAATATGATTCGACATTGCCATGCCTCAGGCGACATGAAGCCGGAGTGGAGGGCAGAAGATTCAGGCCATGTCACAACCCGGGGGCTACAAATTGCCGAGATTCAAGCAACAGCACCTGGCTACCCTTCCATTATCCCCGGTTCAACGCTCGGAGGCAAAACAGTCATCAAAGAGTGGCGTCGACTAGCTGGTCTATCTAAAAATTCTGATTCATCTCCCATTGATACCCCATCATGCAGCGAACGGGAACATGCGTTTGAGAACGCTCTCAGTGGAGGATTTGCGTCAATGAAGTGGCCACTAGCCAGTTCCGTGTACACAAAAGCATACCATGCTTGGCTCAAGTGGTTTGTATCCTCGGAAGTAGCCTTGACCAAGTCGTGTAAACAGGTTATTCAAGATTTCGATGAGTTGATTCGGCAGACGAGTGAACGCCGAAGGTCTATAGTGACGAGTGATGGGCAGATTGGTTTTGGCCCGGAGGGAGCTGAGCAAGGCGATGTAATTGTGGTTATACCTGGAGGCAAGGTTCCTTATGTTTTGAGGGAGGTTGGGGACTCTGGCTATGGAGTTAGAATGTATCGCTTGTTGGGAGATGCATTTATCAACGGTGTGATGGCGGGTGAGAAGATCAATTCATCGATACCTGAGCTCACCAGCATAATCATTGTCTGATAGCATTGGCATTAAACCGGGAAAACAGCGAGACATAACGACAGTATATACCCACGTAAAAGAAAGGAAACAAGGACAAATATCGCGGCATAGCGACAGTGTGTGTCTTCCATATTGTCAGCCTCCTCCAAGTTAACCTTATCCATCATTGGCATTCTTCTTCGATCTTTCTCAGCTCATACAACCAATATTCTACCATGTCCCTTTGATATGGGTTACCCATTTCTTTAGGACCCGGTTCGGGCGGTTCAGGTCCTACCTTATCCCATACTACCCCAATCTCTTCAGCTACAAGTTTCTCATCCTCTGTTAAATCGCTACCTTCGAGGTGATACAGAACTTCGCTCATGCGACCAACCCAAGTATGTTCCCAGAAGTCCATAAGCTTATAAGTCTTGATATCTGGATCTTCAAGAAGAGAAGTGATAGTTTTCTCGAACTCATTAATTAGATCTTCAAGTAGTACCATCTTGTATCCTTGATTATTTTCAAGATCATCCTCAAACACGCGACTCAGATCGTCCCTGCGACAACATGAATGGCCAATACCCAAAGCGGCAAAAGTGATAAACCTAATAGTGGCGTAGTGATGCCACCTCCGAAAGTGACAGGAAAAATGACTGAGATATATGATATAACCGTCGATCAGCTCTAGAAGGGGGTTCTCTTCTAATGAGCTGCTTTCTGAGGGTTCAGTACTATTCAGTGTGCTTTTGCCTGAGTCCTCTGCGTCTGTCATAGCGTGGTTTTGTGAATAGCGTCGTGGCTTGTACTTGTAGTCTCGTTCATTGACCAGCTCTCTCAGTATGAACGTCAGCATACTGCAGCCGCCTGGAGAACATTGGTAACTGCATGAATCCACGGTTCTAGCCTGAAATACCGCTGAGTGGACTTCATGGTACCAATCCTCCGCCGGATCCATCGTAGGTGATGCCGGTAGTGAGTTGCCACCATCTGATTCGTTAGACTGGCCATATCTGGAGCAGCTCCTTGTCCAAGAATGTTGAATTTCACTGCCCATTGCCGAGAATATGCGAGCACTTCCAAATATATCCTTGGCTGTTGGGAAGGGTAGCTGACAGCAGATGCCACCATGATTGGCTAACCTGCGCAGATATGACAGAGATTTCCGACATGACATATCCCACATTTCCGAGTACGACGCGCTATACCATGACGCGGTGTTTCGGAACCCGACTCGGAAACATATATCTGCATCGTCTGATGGCTCGAGCAGGTTGTAGACTGACCAAGGATATGCAGCTAATCCATTTCCCACCATAGCAAGGGCTTTAGGGACACAGACACCCCGCTTTTGTAAGAGCTGAGTGACTTCGAATGTATTAGAATCGAGAACGTGTTTCGATCTAAGACCCAATTGCTCTATATCTGTTCTAGACAGATTTGCTAGAACAAGCCGTTTCAATCTATCTCTACGGTCTTTCATGTGTCGCAGGTAAAATTATGCTCTAAAAGTCTGTAAATGGTGCCCCGCCAATAGGTTATCCACCACATAAATGCAAACTAGTCTAACTTTTTCAATTATATATAACTTTAATAAAATATGTTATAAAAGAATAGAATTTTATCTATTATATGCACTAGGTGCTAAAGTAACTATAAGCTTAGTAAGGTAGCTAGAGCTTTTATTATTTAAGCTATAGAAAGTGGGAGGTTATACTAAGATATTATAGAGAAGGCTAGATATTTAGCTGCTGCAGTCTTTAAGATCTTTTAATGCTAGAAAACTTACTAAATCTTAGATAAAAAATGTTATTTTAGGTGTCTTAAGAAACTTATAGTTTGGTAGATTTAGTATATATTAATAA
>JAAOAQ010000598.1:0-20045 GCA_013396025.1 Fusarium phyllophilum
GGCCATGAAGTGCCCCTCCCTCGGTCGCAGATAGCACTTTGACTTGCCTTACCGCCCCCCGAAAAAAGCCAACCTAAAGCCAGAGGCAAGCCCCCCCGGCCCCGTATCTACGAATCATTCCTCCACGCCCACATCTTCTCCCATCCACATTCATCCTCACAATCTCAACTCGCAATTCGCAACTCTCTCCTCTCCTTCTTCCTCTCTCCTAACAAACCAAGCAAAGCGTGTCGCGCCAGATGTCCTCCTCCTCATGTCCAGTCCGCATCGTCTGTCCGAAAATGCCGCACACGCCGTTCAGGTGAGCGAGCCAGAGCAATGCATCCGTACCTGTTCCAGTTCTGCGCCTGTCCCTGAGGCCCTGCCAGATACTTCTGCGACAGGCCATGGCGCTGGTGCAGGCATAGCCATAGGTGTAGGCGCGGGCGCCGGACAAGATAGCAGTGTCGCTGGCCCTAATCATGATTATGATGATGTTGATGATGCCGTTCAAGGGCACCTTGACCAATCCCCCGCTGTCGCCCTCGCTGCTGCTGTCGCTGCTGATCCCGCAGCCGACAACACTACTCCCACTCCCTCTTCCGTCTCTCCCTCCCTACCGCCACCCTCTACAGACAAGGTGCCCAACAACGTGCCTGATTCTGTTCCTGATTCTGATTACGGGCCCCGTGGTGATGCCAATGCCAGGGACACTCCAGACCAAGCCGATACCCTCCCCATCGGCGCTGCTCTTGACCCTGCCTCTGCCTCAACTTCCAGTAATAAGAAGGCCCGTGGCCCCGGTCCCCTACCGAGGCAGACCGGTCCTTCCCTGCTGACCCAAGCCTTGGCTTCCGCGAGAGGTATCACCAATGTCAAATCTCCCAAATCCTTCTCTCCTACATCTACTCCTCCTATAACTTCGCCCTCTCCCGCAACTCTTACAAACACATCTACTGCCGCTCGACAGTCTAACCTAGACAAGACCGTCCCATCTTCTGCGACTATCTCGACTCCAACTACTCCGACTGCGCAGTCGAGTCTTTACTGGTTGACAGGGCCACCAACCGCACCAGCGAACCTCGCTTCCCAATACGATCGCGATAGCGCCTCAAACCCCTTCGAATTGTCCTATCACAATGTTCCAGCTCAGCGCACCGCTCCTAGGCCGTTAGCTAGAGCCACTTCCGAATCTATCAATATGGGAGCGTCTACTACTGTTACAACGATGACGTCGCTCGTCTCTCGGGAGGCGGCGAGCGTCCCATCGACTTTTAACCATTCCACTCTTGCTACTTCACTTCGAGGTGCTTTTGATCATCGTGAAACGATTGACATGCCCCGTGGCAAGGCCTCGACATCTCTGGATCTCGATAGACAATCTGTTGACTATTATCAACCCCAAACTACAAGCTACACAGCAGCCCTTATCGACCGACCTGTCCCTCTCGATACCCGCTCAGGAACCAAGACACCACCTTTGGCGACGCGAAAGGAGGATGCGAAACCCGTTCAACAGAGGCCGATACAATGGGCAAAGATGCCGCCCCATTGGAGTGGCAGTGGCTCTGAAAAAACTGAAAAGGTTTGGTCCATTGGTTCTGTGGAAGGACAAGAAGAGGATGGCTTAGTTGAGAAGTCTGTGACTGAGGCAATGGCTGGCCTGGAGCATAATGCTCGTAGCCGCAAGTCTAGCTACAGCCTACGATTCTTCAAAGAAGGTCTGCCACCAGAGGATAAGCCACGTCGCAAGGATACAAAACAAACGGCGAAAGAAAAATTGGCACCTCTTGAGGAGGATCATCAAAATGCCTTGCGCGAAGCTTCCCAACCGACAACCTCTGACAAAGAGCCGACAGCCATTCGCACTCGCCAGGAAGACCGAAAAGGTTCTTTTTTCACATCAGATTCGCTCGATGAACAGCCTATTCTGAGCACATCTCCTAGCGAGGATTATTTTTCCGTTCCAGTCAATGGCTCCATCAAATCTGAAGACAAGGCGTCGTTGCAAGTGCAGCAGCCAGTCTTCCAGACCAAAGATGGAAACGAACAGGTGGAGTCGGCCAAAGTTGTGGGGCCGATCCCGGTCGCCAATACCGAGGCCGCCCGTGAAGCCGAAATTGTGGAGTCCAGACGGGACTCGGCGGGCAGTGCTCATACTGATATCGGATCTCGCGATGAGGGAGAAGCCGAAGAATCTGGGGAAGAAAAGATATCATCTGCCGTCTTTTTGCCCCACCAAGAGCTCCAAGACCCTTGTGTAAGTGAACCACAGGACCGCATTGCGGCCCGTAGTATCCGCGTGCGGTCTTTATCGCAAAGTAATCAGCGCCCGTGGCTTGTGAAGGCCGATGAGCCAGAGTCAGAAGCGATCCATGAGAAGGATGAACCTCCTTATGGAATTTCCCGTCACCCTTCTCGTGAGAAGCTTACATTGAAACGCGGTGACCTCATCCCTCAACAAGGTGAAGAGGGTGCCGTTATTGAGGAGGAAATCACAGTGACAACTGACTCTGATAAACAACCGCAAATCGTGAGCCAGTATGAAGACCATGTCCATGATCATCAGCATGACCCTCAAGAGCCTCTGGAGGCGATCGAGCTCATTCCGTATAAACATCAAGTTGGTGGACACACCACCCTCTGGAGATTCTCTCGAAGGGCTGTCTGTAAGCAACTCAACAATAGGGAAAATGAGTTTTACGAGACTATAGAGAGATACCACCGTGATCTGTTGCCTTTCCTTCCTCGGTACGTCTGATCGAATTGTGTTTTGCGACCCTTTGCGTCTATATCATTGAGATCGTGCTGAAATGCTAACTTTGACAGCTATATCGGTGTATTGAATGTCACCTTCCAGAAGCAGGCTCGTCGAAAGAGCACGTCCAAGAAAGACGAGGCGGCAGCAGCCGAGCGCAAGAAGGCACAGGAAAAGCTTGAGTCTAGTAGAAATGAACTGGAACAGAACGAGGGTCAGGATGGCATTAAAGTCGAGAAACCGACAGGCAGAGTTATTAGCCAGTCTCTCGCCAATAGCAACATCCCTGTCCCAACGGTCACTTTTGACGACAACAGGCACATTCTGCCCCGAAACCTTCTACAGCCGATGCCTTTACCAAGAGAATACCGACGACAAAGTATCTCAACTTCCACTGTATCAAACCCCTCCGTGCCACCTTCTGGAACATCGAGTCGACCGCCTCTGGATGAGCGACCCAACAGTTGGGGCGCAACCATGGTCAACAAGAGGTTGAGAAACGAGGTTTTCAATGACGCATTCCTCAAGGAACCCGTCAAGATTCATCGACATCGCCGACCACACCAACGATCAATTCCACGCCCTACTTTGCAACGTCTCCTACGATCCACGAATTCCGACCCTGCTTTGATCAAAAGTAACTCCCCGTTCATCAACGGCCACGATGAAGCAAACGATTATCCTCAGGAACGAAAGATTGCGCACCACTACTCACACAGTGATCTCGGACCTGGCATGGATGAATACGTTCAGTCTGAGCCTGAGCAGGCTCCCGAAGAAATTAAGGATGTGACTGGAACAAGCGCTCCAGAGCCGGAAACTCTGAAGGAAAACCCTCTCGCAGCGAAGAAGAAGCGCAGGTACTCTGCTGGCGGTCTTCGACGGAAACCTGAGGATGTTAGGGAATCCAGGGGAGACTTGAAGTACTTTGAGGAGGCTGATGATGCTGGTTATAAAGGAGACAACGAAGATAAGCCCAAGCGACACTCGAAGACACATTCTACGAATGGACACCATCATCCTGATACAAATGGTACCCATCATCACTCACACTACCTGGAGCATTTACGCCCTGAAGACGAGTCTGCCATCGAATCGACTGAACCCACCCCGGCCATGGAAGAGACCGCCCTTGAGTTCACCAAGATTCCTAGGCCAGTCAACCCGAAAGAGGCAAAGACTCAAAAGGATCGAGTCGAATACTTCTTGCTCCTAGAGGACCTTACCTCAGGGATGAAGAGACCTTGTATGATGGATCTGAAGATGGGAACTCGACAGTATGGCGTGGAGGCTACTCCAAAGAAGCAAAAGTCGCAGACCGAAAAGTGCCGAAACACAACATCAGCTGAGCTAGGCGTTCGAATTTGCGGATTGCAAGTGTGGAACGCTGCGAAGGAAACATATGACTTTCAGGATAAGTACTATGGCCGCAAACTGAAAGCTGGAGACGAGTTCCAAGGCGCATTGCAAAAGTTTCTATACAACGGTGTCGATCTGCATAGTATTCTGCGACATATTCCAGTTGTGCTCAAGAAGCTTGGACAACTCGAACAAATTGTGAGCAAGCTAAACGGTTACCGGTTTTACGCAGCGAGCTTGCTCATGTTTTACGACGGCGATACGTCCGAGGATGCGGACAACGAAACGATGTACGAGTCTACCACCGACTGTGCAACAGATACAGAGGAGACCTCACGAAAGAAGACGAAGAACAAGAGGGAGATTGATTTCAAGATTGCGGATTTCGCCAACAGTGTCACTCCCTTTGATAAGATTGACGACAAGCCTTGCCCTCCACAACACCCTGATCAACCTGACGGTGGATTTCTCAAAGGCCTACGTAGTCTGAGAAGATATTTCCTCCAGATCCAAAGGGACGTGAGACAGGAGCTGGGGCTTGATCCTTATGGTAGATTCTCGCATCACACGGACTGTGCCGGAGATCTTGATGCCGAGAACGGGATGGTCAGTCTTTAGATGACCTTAGATAAGGATGGTGGTGTACGTTTGAGACGAAGTGTCTGATACCCATTACTTCATTTCGATTTGGACGGTTTTACAAACGAATTTTTGCTTTTGTTTTCGCTGGAGTTTGGTTTGTTTTTCTTGGCACTTTTACTTTTCTCTTTCATGGCCAACTTCTCTTCCACGGAGGGACCCTGGAGTTCACAGGAATTATCACCATGGCGGTATGGAACTGGAACAAAACCCAAAGGGTAGAAGGAACAGGACTTATGTCTTATGACATGTTGAATTCAACTCAAAACATACCCTGCATCGGTTATGGCGCAACAGCAAACAGGAAAGGAGGGGGGCCGGAGCTGGAGTTTGAAAAGCCCGTTTTTATTGTCGACTCTTTGTTTCACTTGGGCTGGAAGTGAGTGATGGATCGAGGAGGAGGTACTGGTAGCAGCTCTGGCTTCGCTGCAGGAAGTGCTTGTTTTTGGATTTCTTGACGTGTAGTTTCGTTGGAGTTGGGGATGGGGAACGAAAACCAGAATGATGATGGTGTTTTTTGTTTGGCGATCTGCTTGTACCTTGACGGCAGTGAAACGGGCATATCCTGGTGGTTTCAGCAAGGTAGCTCTTAGACGTTAGAGAAAATGCAAGCTAAAAGGTCGTTGGTTCATATACTGAAGTCTGATGGTTTGGTCTCGTATCTAAACAAGTGAACACATCTGCAAGACTAGGTTAGCGTCGCAAATGGTTCCTGCGAGATAACTGTTAGTTAGCTAACAACAACCCTGTCCAACCTACCATTTGTGGTTGGACGCATCGTAAAATGCTACTATACATGCAGTTTGTTCCTGTGTCCGCTATATATTCTCTCCATAGTAATTCGACATATTCATCTGACCGTAAATTTCACCAGCAAACATGGGTTCCATCATATCGACGCTTAAATCAACGGCATCGGCCATATCAGCTGGTCTGAGGACCGTTCTAACGCTTCACAAGCAGTTCTCGTCTCTTCTTGAACGCGCGTCCTCAGAGCCAGGATTTCCAGTGCCAGAGCCCACAAAGTCATACTGGCTCGACGACCCGCCATTCCCAGCACTATGCGACATCCACGATGACAAACTTCCCTCAGAAGTTGACGTCGTGGTCATCGGCAGCGGCATCACAGGCGCAGCCGTAACAAAATCTCTGCTAGAACTGTCCAACTCTAGTCTACGAGTTGTAGTCTGTGAAGCAAGACAGCTATGCAGCGGAGCAACGGGTAGAAATGGTGGACATATCAAAAGTGCGCCATATGATGAATTCGCCATGTTCAAGTCGAAATTGGGACCGGAGAATGCGAGGCGGATAGTGAGGTTTAAGAGAAGGCACTTAGAGATGATGAAGCAACTGGGGAAGGGGATTGAGGTAGCTGAGGTTAGAGAGGTTGAGACGGTGGATGTTTTTGTTGAGAGGGAGGATTTTGAGAAGGCGAAGAAGCAGGTTGAGGATGTTAGGGAGTGGATGCCTGAGGAGAAGCATCGGGTTTGGGAGGCGGAGGAGGCGAGAAAGGAGGTGAGTTCTGTTCGGATGAAGGTCATGAGTGAGGCACTAATGAGGACAGTTGGGCTTGAATGAGCTTGTTGTGGGAGCTGTGACTTACACAGCTGGTGCACTCTGGCCATATCGTCTTGTCACGAGTGTCTGGAAGGGTTTACTCGAGCGATTCTCGGGGTTGAGTATCAACACTCATACACCCGTTGAGAAGGTATCTCATAACCGAGATGGCTCTTATACAGTTACGACACCTCGTGGAGTCATCAAGACGAAGCGCGTTATCCACACAACGAACGCTCATGCTGGACAACTCCTCCCTCCAGTCAGGGGCTGTGTCGTCGGTGCCATCGCCCACATGAGCGCCCAACGACCAGGATCTTCATTTCCCCCAACCCAAGGAAACCGCTCATGGTCTGTAATCTACAGTCCAGGCTTCGACTACATAACCCAACGCCCAGATCGACCAGACGGCACCCCAGGTGATCTAATGATAGGAGGAGGGTTCTTCCGCAGCAAGGAAGACGGTCTCGATCAAGTCGGCATCTGGGACGATAGCAAAAACCACGCCCTTCCGCTAATGCACATCCGCGGTGTAATGCCTTCCGTCTACGAACCAAACTGGGGCACCGGAAGTAGTCTTATCAAGGCCTGGACCGGCATCATCGGCTTCACGGGCGATTTGATGCCTCTTGTTGGAAAAGCCCCTGGGTCGAAAGGGTCAGGGGAGTGGATGGCCGCTGGGTTCTGTGGCGAGGGGATGGTGTATGCTTGGCTTTGTGGGACGGCGTTGGCGGTTATGGTGCTTGGTAAGGAGGAGGAGAAGTTGGGAGAGGGTGTTGGGAGACCTGGGGGACGGTTGGAGGAGTGGTTTCCGGGGGATTTGCTGGGGGTTGATAAGCAGAGGTTGAGGAGGGCTTATATCGCTAATGCGGCGGAGTTTTTTGAGTAGATGCTTAGGTGTTGCAATGAAGTAATGATATATGGATGATTTACTGGTTCAGCTGAGATTCTGGTTTATGATGTGGCATGCTATAGAGTGAAGCATTGACGGCTGTCTGCCAGTGCAAGCTAAAGCTGCATGCATCACCACTTTCATCTCAGGTGTGATCAATATAATTCACTTATTATCATCGCACTTCTTCATTTATTAATTCAGCCTCTTTCTTTCGTTTATTTCTCTTCACCTTCACCTTCACTCTTTTCCAAGTGTTGCAACTCCGCCTTTTTGACAACCAAGCTGTAGCAACTCCATTCTAATGTCACTCCTCAACATGATGCCCCAAGAGCGCATCGACTCATGGCGCCAACGCGTTCCAAGCCGTATGGATCGCGACGATCCCTTCAAAGGAGACCATTTCGACGAACGTCCACCCACACGCCTCGTACATCCCCCCCTGACAACCTTCCCCCTAACCACACTTACCATGTCACAGACGTTTCGTGATGTTTCTCCTCCTGAGGCTAGATCTACGCGCCTGGGCTTCTTCCGCGCTGCTACGCCAATGTTCGGACGTAGTTCTACACCTTCTTCTCCTCGACCTGCTTCAAGCATGATACAGAAACGTGCGGAGGGGAAGCGAAGGAGTTTGCTGAGCTTGCTTACTCGTAAGAGGAAGAGAAAGGAACAGGAGGAGATTCCGAGGGATCCTTTTCGTTTGAACTTTTTGTTTGTTGGGAGCAAGGCCGCTGGTCAGACTTCTTTGCTATTGTGAGTTCCGCAGAACTTGTGTTGACGTGTATCTAATATTGAGCAGTCGATCTCGTTATGGTTACTTTCCTGATGTGAGTCTGCCATTCACGCAAGTAAGTCTACACTGACATTCAATAGTCAAATGCATTTTCTCGTCCTTTGTACGAGACCTACGTCAACGAACGTATCTACCACAATCAGCCTGTGCGCATGGAGCTGTAGGACACCTCTGGCGTACCAGACCTGAACGTCGTCGAAAAGTTGACCTACATCGAATGGGACGCTGTGTTTCTCTGTTTCGATATCTCGGATAAGATATCCATGTACACAATCATCCAATGGGTAAGCTCAGCATTTCACTGCTCCAATATAAGACTGACTGAGTAGTGGCATCATGCTTCGGACCAAGGCTTCACCAAATCTGCGAGTTTTGCGCCATTGCTGTACCTGGTCGGTTTGAAGAAGGACCTTCGCGACCAGTGCTTTTTGGAAGATCATCAAACTGGTTCTGCATTCTCGTCTTCTGGACTGTTGGCGTATCCGACTTGCTGCATCTGCTCTTCAGAGGTAGATTCCCCAACTCCATTCGAGACCATGAATTATGTTCTGACCTTTTTAGGCAACCTGGCAGGCTACTCGGATTGGAGCACACAAGTACATCGAATGCTCGGCTGCAACTGGCGAAGGGATGAAGGAGGTCATCGATGACTCTGGAAGAGAGGCGATGAGAAGACTTGTTGGAGGGCAAGTGCCCGAGGACGAGGTAATTCCCAAGAAGAAACGTCGTTTCTTCTGAAGTGTTTGAGTATTGGAACGTGGTTCGACTGTCAAGTGACAGTTGGATCCTTGCTTGCTAGTTGCTGAATGAGGGTTGTATTGAAGAGAACGTTGTAATGTGAGGTGCACACCTGGACTCAAGGTTTTCTAGGCGGGAGTTTTTTCTTCTTCTTCTTCTTTTAAAGCAAACTTTATCATATAATCTGATATATATGTGCTCTGGAATTACACTGGCTTGTACAACAATGAAGGGATGTAGTTCAGCGAGATCGAAACTTGAATGGTTGATCCAGGGTAGTTCAATCCAACGGTGTAAGTCGGTTCAGCAACTTCATGAGTCCAGACTTTGCAGTAATGACGCCTATAGATTTTATTTTGAAGCTATGAAAGAGTTTGAGTGCTTTATATGGTACTGCATATGGCTAATTGTGTTTGGTGTGCCAGTATGCATTTTCATAAATACATGCCTCAGTCCATTTCATTAGATGGGCGCTTGGGCTTCTTCTGCCAGTGCCACAACTAAGTTTCACTGTCAACTTCATCACCTTGAAAAGCACCAGTGTTGTGCGACAAATAAGAGAAGGCGAAAACAAAGTCCATTCATTCATTGAAGCTCCTAAATTCTTTCACTTTTTAGAGATTTTGTTTTGCTATCTTGATTCAACGCCTACGTGAATTTGGACTGAGAGCGCGAAAATACCACCTAAAAGGCCCACCTGTCAAGATCAACCTCAACCTCACTCACTTCACAACACGAGCACGGGCGCATAAACCTACCATCAAGAGTGCACAAAGCAAACATGGTGATGATTATCGTCGCCGCAGGCGTAGGGCTTGCAATGGGCTCCCTTGCTGCGCCCCGACCGCTCGTGGCCTTTCTCTCTGCCATGTCCATCTACATCGTCACCCTGCTCATTGTATTCTCTGTAAGCCAAATCTCACAACCGACACCAAATCATACACTCCAATACTGACAGAACCAAGGCTCTTCATATCCGACTTGTCAGACGTCGCCGCAGAACAGTGAGCAGAGAACTATCTTCTCTTAACCAACGTCGCACTCCCTTCGACTATATGATCTTTTGCTTGGGCTCTGGGGGGCACACACGAGAAATGCTAATGTTAAGTTTAACCTGTCTCACGACGGTCTGAACCCAGCTCATGTTCCCTAGATGATGGATGATGGCTTCTGCAACTTTGATGGTTTCCACCGACGATATCTGATTTCTTCTGGTGATACCATGTCGGAGGACCATCTTGAGGATTACGAAGCAGATCTGAAGAAACTGTGTGCTGTCGAGGGGACCAACCCAGGAGCATACGACGTTTTTACCGTCACTCGTGCGCGCCGTGTTCACCAATCACTCCTGACTACCCCTTACACGGCCTTTCTCAGCATGGTCAGCATCTTCCCGGCTCTGTTGACTCCGCCACCCAAGATTGATGGTGCTGAGCTCGCATATCCTACCTGTATATACTCCAACGGGCCCGCGACTGGCTTTTTTGTTGGCCTGGCAGTGCACCTTCTCAAGCTACTGGGCAGGATACCTGAGAACTCAATGCACTTCATCTACATCGAGTCCTGGGCACGGATCAGCACTCTAAGCCTCACGGGCAAGCTCTTCTACTACACCGGCATTGCGGACGTTTTGGTGCAGCACCAAGAAGTGGCTGAAAAGTATGGGCTCAGGAACTGTGGTGAGATGGTCTTCAACGCTAGACGACCAGATGTTTCATCAACAGACGATAAGATGATGGGTTGAAATCCCAGTCCAAGAATCTCTTGGAATATGCGTTTCTGCTTTTTGATACATAGACAATAAAGGTTACATGGTTTGTGTACATGACGGGTATCATCCGCCCTCCCTGATGTAATGCTATCAAGGTGATTTCGTGCCCTCAACAGCCTCGGCCTTTTCCTCTGGCTCTGCATCCTCTGCGATATCCTCCTCCACATCCTCAAGACCAAAGTCCTCGATCTCATTGTTGCGACTCGCCTCTTGTCGCTCCGTCTCCTTTCCAGCCCAGATCTTCCAGTTCTCAAACTCTCGGTCCTCAAGATGGTGTGAAACATCAATGCGGGACTTGCCAAAGTAAGCGCCCACGTGCTTGGCTTCCTCGAGGGCCATTCGCTTCTCAATCTCTTCCTCTTGACGTAGACGGTAGAATTCGCGGCGTGTGATATCGTATGCCTTTCGCTTCTCGACTTTCTCGTTCTCCATCAACCATAATTGTCGTTGAACAACACTAGTAAATGTTAGCTTTGATCCCATCAGACCACCGATCCAAAGAAACTTGCCATTCACCCGTTAAGGGAATATTAGGCTGTCTCAAACCCTTGCTCCAATCGCAGTGCTGGTAATCCTTTCCGTCCGACTCAAGAATGACACGAGGTCTCGCCAACTCCCAAGGATGATCTCGATAGAACGTTGCTCGCAGCCTATCCTCAATATACACTATCTCTTGAGGTCGATAGAGGTTCTTTGGCTTTGTCACTTTGGATTTCGGCCCCCTTATACGGGGGGTGACGTTTCGAACGAGTGTCTCGGCCGGAGGAACGGATTGCATGATGTTGTACCATGGCGGCGTGGGGATAGATTTGCCGCCGAGGATGGTGTGGTTGAGCTCTTCCGTGACTGTTTGTAGGACCCTTGCGGGTCGGATCTGTCTGCCTCCCATGGTCTATTCTGCGGCGGTGTCAGTTGAGCTACAATTGAGTATGGCGATATCAACAGAGGTGGCCTTACGGTATCAATTGACGCTCTGATCGGGAGTAATGCCACGCGGGACCTGGCTTGAGCCGCAATGTCGTGGTGGTGAGTGGAAATTTTGGAGATGCATCGGTAAATCGTAACGCCGGGTGGGATGTTGACAATAAAGGTCAAACACTGAGTGCAGCAGAGCCAAGTATATACTCAAATATTCTTTTTTCAGACAGAATATTCACAATTGTTTGTATTAATCTATAATAAACTAAGATATAATACCATTTAAAACTAGTTGTTTGTTTTGTATACTAAAAGAGTTTCCGACTTTTCCTTTCCTTGTCTCTAACATCCTGTATGATGTAGCGCGGCTTTTATTTTCACCCTTCGTCTGGGGTATCTCCCCATAGCTCGTCGCGAATGACAGTGCAGCAAAAAACCATCTCGAAAAAGGTCCCACTTACAAGAACAAGCCTCCCGTCTCAACTTCCGCTGGCATTAGCTCTTCCTGAGAGAGATTGCCGATCTGATTTCTTTCTCAGCGCCATTTCTTTGTTTGAGCTTCTTTATACAACATTCGAGACAAAATACGCTCCGGCTACGAATCAAAAGTCGCAGCATCATGAGGAGGAGCTCATGAAAGTCTCTAGTCGATTAGACGGCTCCCTCTGTGCGGTGCTTTCGAACCGACCGTCGGCCAGTTTTGGGGTTACTACCACAAGGAGGAGTCTCTGCACTGTGAGAGAGGGTGGCAAGGAGACACAGAGAAGAAGATTGAACCCGAGATCCCCGCCCCCGTGTTCGAAGAGCTCGTTATGGCTTCTCTCGACCTTTTCGCCGGCAACCGAGGCTCGACGTGCCTTGCCTTGCCGTCGCTCCCGACCTGTCCTAAACAATTATAGCACCGCCTCCGCTGCCGCCGCACCGATACCTCCGATAAATCAGAGATTCCATACTCAGTATGGTCACGACCCTCGACACCTCATGGCTCTTGTGCCACAAGAAGATGCGGGAACTGTTGAGGAGCACTTGGAGTACTATCGGGATCCATACCGAAGGGGTTATGCTCCCGCAGACGGTCAGAAAGTTCAAGTATCGGAAAACAAACGGGATGTTGAATATCCGACGGCGGATGAAACCTTCAAGGCCGATGACGAGACGAAAAAGTTGATCGCAAAATTATGCCAGGCCATATCGTACAAGCTCCGCCACCCATACCGAGCAACCCTCGATCCTATATACGACCTGTACCTTAAGCTTCCCGAACCAAGGATGTTGTATCTCACCTGGCCATGGCGGAACAGGCTATTGAAAATTATGGGTTTACCTCCAAAGCGAAACTCAGAGTCGATGCTGCGTTACTTTGCGCTGATCGCTGATGTCAAAACCGCAGGATTGACACTGCGACGGACGCATTGGAACTATGCATTGGCTTTTGCAACAAAGTATACAGCTCGCGTGACGACGACCGAGATGGATACTGCTCTGAGGTTGTGGCAAGAGATGGAGCGGTCACCCGACGTCAAAGGAAACGAAGTTACGTTTAACATTCTTTTCGATGCTGCCTCAAAAACCGGAAATTTTGCTCTCGCGGACATGATTTACAACGAGATGGAAAGCCGAGGTTATCAGTACAACCGATACCACCATGTTAGTCTGATACACTATTTCGGACTCAAGATGGACTCAAATGGGATCCGGGCTGCCTACAAAGACATGGTTGAGGCTAGTGAAATGATTGACACTGTTGTTCTCAATTGTGTAATATCGGGCCTGTTGCGATGTGGCGAGGAGTCAGCGGCTGAATTGACATATGAGAGGATGAAGTCTGGTCACGAGATGGCGCCCAATATCCCAGATAGGGACTACGGGATGGGTCGAGTCATTACCAAGGTGTTGATGATGTTTACGAGAATTGGTAAGAAGCATCCCGAGCTTCAACAGCCACTGCAGAAGCAAATGCAGCTCTCGCCAAACCTTCACACATACAAGCTTTTCGTCGAGCACTACTCGGTCAAAGTTGGAGACTTGGCCAAGGTGGCACAATTTCTTGATGAGATGAAGTTCCTCAGGATTCCCATTCATGCGACGATCTTCTTGTCCTTATTCAAAGGATTCTACTCCCATGGTGGCTTTACTGGCTCTGAATGGAGCGAGCAGCGACTAGAAGGAGTGTTGAAGGCAATGTACCAAGCACGAGACGAAAGCATAAGAGGGTTTACCATTGATAGATGGTTGGTCATCTGGGCTTTGCGAGCTGCCAAGAAGTGCAGCTCAAATGAGACCGTTATCGAAGTGTATGATGAGATGGAAAAGCGCTGGGATATTCCGCTGGACCGACAGCCGTTCATCGAGTCCATACTTCAGACCATTCTTGACGGCGCAGACATGAAGTCGTCGACAGGTCAATGGGAAGGCCCGTCGTATCGAAGATATAAAAAAGATGGAACGAGATTATGATGTAACAGTAGATTTTGTACTACCATGTACTCTAACTTAGAATAATACCCCGGGGCTCTAGAGTTCTGTATATAAAGATCCGGTTGGCTGGGAATTGCATAACTAGCGATTGCCATAATCGCAGTTTCACGTATGGTTCGATATAGCTGATGGCCGAACAAATGAAATTTCGAATCAAGAGTCGAGAATGACTGATGTCTATTTCGGATATTTACACCACATTCCACCTCGAGGCTTCCCAGTCTTTCCATCAAACAGCAAATCCAATCCGTAGGCGAGTAATTTACTGGGGCTTGTAGGTCTGGTAGACTGCGCAGCTCGTTAGCATCGTGAGTCGGAGAACATCGGGACGGAAACCACGCACCAGCAATGCCGAAGGGAGCGAAGAAGCCAGTGGCCATGAAGGTCCAGTATCCAAGGCCGAACCACTTGCTTCGAGGGTTGAAGGGGATGTTGCTGTAGGCGCCCTCGGGGTAGTGGTAGGGCGAGGACATGCGGGCGCGGGTGGTCTGGAAACCTCGCTTGGTGACCAGAGAGGTCGTGGTACGGGCGGCGGCGCGGGAGAGCATCTGCGAAGGGTCAATTCGGTTCGCGAGAGATGGGAGAGGAATGGTGAGCTGGTCAATGCCTCGGAGGTTGACGTACCTTGACGGTGAGGAGTGGAGAGTGCGAGATGGAAGCTTGGGGATGTGTCAGTGATGATAGCATCCGAGGTCAGAGATGGTGGTCTGAGGTTTGGAGAGCAAAACGCTAGTAGGTCACGTGTGAAGATACTTTGTACTTTGCTGACATGGAATCTCCAATCGGCTGTGATTGGATCGTCAGTTTGGAGACGTGACGTCGGCTCTAACCGCAGCGGACTCGGCAGGTAAAGGATATTCTTTAACTGTGAGCACCTTCTTAAAATACTAAATAATTGTTTAGTTAATAAGAGACATACCATAAGATCACTAAGATAATATAGCATCTTGGTAAACAGTCCATATTCACTTACATCAATACAGATCTAGGGTTAGCTTCTGTCGACCTGACCTACCTATTCCCGGTCGCTGTAGACATTCACCGCCCTCAGCTCGTCCAGGGGGATTTTTTTCTGCCGCAAGCAACCCACTTCCCATCAACCAACTTTTTTTTATCGCCTAGGCCCGTGTACCACGAATTGGGACGATCGATCGATTCCTCGCTCGTGTTGTACAGGACGACAAGCTCACGCCTATTTTTTCGACGAGCTTTTTCATTTCTGCGTTGCGTACACGAAAAGGCAACATTTTCAATTTTTACATACCAAATTTTCCTTCAAAGGACTAGAACGCGACTCGAATCAGCCACCCGATCTCGATCACTTTTTCACTGCAGCTAGCGATCGGAAGCCGATCGCGGTAAAACACCGCCCAGCATGGATGAGATGTTTGATGTGTTCGAGGGCAAGGTGGATGCCCCGAGCGCGAGCGAAGATGAGAACGTGCCGAATCGCAAGGGTGACACGAAAAAGAGAAAGGCAAACGCGATAAATGGAGAGAACGGCGATGCTGTGAAAACTGAGGACGTTGACATGGATGCCAAGACCGAGTCTTCAAATGACGGAGATTCTTCTGACGATGAAGAGTCTTCGGAGAGCGCCAGTCAGCAGGAGTCCAAGCGGAGGAAGAAGGAGGATGGTGTTGGTCCTGTCATGACTGATACTTTCCAGACGGCCGAGTCGAGAGAAGTTGCTGGCGCAGCTACTTTCACAGAGCAGGATTCATCGCTTGTTTTGTCGCACAACATTCAGCATCAAGTTGCCCTGCCTCCGGATCTAGACTACGAATACGTCCCCCTTTCCGAGCACAAGGCCCCCGAGCAACCCGCGCGAACATGGAACTTCAAGCTCGATCCTTTCCAGAGTCTTTCTGTGGCGTCTATTGAGAGAGAGGAGAGTGTTCTTGTTTCCGCGCACACTTCTGCCGGAAAGACTGTTGTGGCTGAGTATGCTGTCGCGCAGTGTTTGAAGCGCAACCAAAGAGTCATCTACACAAGTCCCATCAAGGCTCTAAGTAACCAAAAGTACCGAGATTTCGAGGCCATCTTTGGAGATGTTGGTCTCATGACTGGTGATGTTACGATCAATCCTACGGCAAGTTGTCTTGTCATGACGACTGAGATTTTGCGATCTATGTTGTATCGCGGTTCTGAGATTATGCGAGAAGTCGCCTGGGTCGTCTTTGATGAGATTCATTACATGAGAGACAAGATAAGAGGTGTTGTTTGGGAAGAGACCATCATCATGCTTCCCGACAAGGTCCGATACGTCTTCCTCTCTGCCACCATCCCCAACGCTTTCCAATTCGCCGAATGGATTGCCAAGATCCATCATCAAGCTTGTCACGTTGTGTACACCGACTTCCGACCTACTCCCCTACAGAACTACTTCTTCCCCTGTGGTGGCACTGGCGCTCGTCTCATCGTTGATGAGAAGAGCAATTTCAATGAGCAGAATTTCAACAAGGTCATGCAAGAGGTTGAGGAAAAGAAGGGCGCTGACCCTAATGATCCTAATGCTCGTCAGAAAGGAAAGGGCAAGAACAAGAAGACCAACAAGGGTGGCGCTGACAGTGGCTCGGATATCTCCAAGATTATTCGAATGACCATCAAGAAGAAGTTCAATCCTGTTATTGTTTTCAACTTTAGCAAGCGAGAGTGTGAGAACCTGGCTATGAACATTTCGTCACTCAGCTTCAACGATGATTCCGAGAAGGCCATGGTTCGCAAGGTTTTCACCAGCGCTATTGAGAGTTTGTCAGAGGGGGACCGAGAGCTTCCTCAGATTATCAACTTGTTGCCTCTTCTAGAGCGAGGTATTGGTGTCCATCACTCTGGTCTGCTGCCCATTCTCAAGGAGACTATCGAGATTCTCTTCCAGGAGTCTCTCATCAAGGTTCTTTTCGCGACTGAGACCTTCTCCATCGGTCTCAACATGCCTGCCAAGACTGTTGTTTTCACCCAAGTTAACAAGTGGGATGGTGTTAAGAGACGCCCTCTCACTTCCTCCGAGTACATTCAGATGGCTGGACGTGCTGGTCGTCGTGGTCTTGATGCTCGTGGTATTGTCATCATGATGATTGACGACAAGCTTGAGCCTGATACCGCCAAGGAGATTGTCACCGGCCACCAAGATCGACTCAACTCTGCCTTCTACCTCGGTTACAATATGATTCTCAACCTTCTACGTATCGAGGCTATCTCTCCCGAATTTATGCTGGAGCGATGCTTCCATCAGTTCCAGAACGCGGCTAGCGTCCCCTCTTTGGAGAAGGAGTTGATGTCATTACAACAGGAGCGCGACAACGCCAGCATCGCCGACGAGTCCACGGTCAAGGACTACTACCAGATTCGACAGCAGCTCAGCGCTTATACCAAGGACATGCGCACTGTTATCCAGCACCCCAACTACAGCATTTCTTACCTGCAGCCAGGTCGCTTGGTTCAAATTTATAACCCCAAGGACGAGAATGAGACTATTGCTGGAACTGGAACCGACTTTGGCTGGGGCGTTATCGTCAACCAGACTCCTCGCCGCGCGCCCAAGATGGGCGAGCCCGAATATGCCCCCCAGGAATCCTACGTCATTGACGTGCTTCTTCCCATCTCCCGATCCAGCGCGGATTTCTACCCCACTCCACCCGTCGAAGATACCCCTATGCCTGTTGGCCTCAAGCCTTTCGGCGACGACGACGACGACGTCAAGTTCGCAATTGTCCCTTGTCTTCTAACCTGCATCAAGGCTATAAGTCAAATTCGACTTTTCCTACCCAAGGAAGGCCTCAAGTCCGAGTCAGATAAGGAGACGCTCACAAAGTCTTTGATGGAGGTCAAGCGCCGCTTCCCGGATGGTTTGCCTGTTCTGGATCCTATCGAGAACATGGAAATCACCGATGAATCTTTCAAGAAGCTTCTTCGCAAGATCGAAGTCCTCGAGTCCCGACTCTTGGCTAACCCTCTTCACCTCTCGCCCCTTCTCCCCGCTCTTTGGGACCAGTACCACGCCAAGGTCAAGCTCACTGAGAAGGTCAAGGAGACCAAGAAGGCCATCGCCAAGGCCTACAGCATCGCGCAGATGGACGAACTCAAGTCTCGCAAGCGTGTGCTGCGCCGTCTCGGCTTTATTAACGATTCCGAAGTCGTCCAGCTAAAGGCTCGCGTTGCCTGTGAGATTTCCTCCACTGAAGGCCATGAGCTGCTTCTCTCCGAATTGCTCTTTGACCGCTTCTTCAACGAGCTTACTCCTGAGATGTGCGCTGCCGTCATGAGTTGCTTTATCTTCGACGAGAAGATTGAAACAACACAGCTCAAGGAAGAGTTGTCAAAACCTTATCGTGAGATTCAGGCCAAGGCTCGCATTATTGCCAAGGTCAGCCAGGAATGCAAACTGGAGGTCAACGAGGAGGAATATATCCAGAAGCTCAAGTGGCAGCTGATGGAGACAGTCTACGCGTGGGCCCAAGGGCGTCCTTTCATTGAGATTTGGTAAGTCATCCTTTTATTCCGCTACAGCACAGTCACTAACACAACCTAGCAAAATGACAAAGGTCTACGAAGGCTCTCTGATCCGTCTCTTCCGTCGTCTGGAAGAGCTGCTTCGCCAGATGGGCCAGGCCGCCAAGGTCATGGGCAACGACGATCTAACGAAGAAGTTTGAGGACAGTTTATCCAAGATCCGTAGAGATATTGTGGCCGCGCAGAGCTTGTACCTATAAAACGGGGGAAATATCATGTAATGTGCATTTTTTCTATATGTTTCACCGGCTTGGGAGTCTGGCGTGTTGGGGTGGAAAAAAGAGTTGTAGTATACCTTGAGCTCGAGGGATTAGGAATAAACCTATGCGAACCTTGGTCAAAGTGATATCTAAATTAATAGAGCAGTTTGGAGGCTACGAGGAATGCGGCATGGAGGTTTGAGGAATTGCATTGCTGTCTTTTCACCATACTCCAAGCTACAGTTGAGTTTGTAGATGATCTCGGAACTGCCAGGATTCATACTAGTTATTCAGAGCCGATCAAGACTTAAGACTGAAGTAACAAGATGCATGAATTTGATCGCTGTTATGTGTTCTGTCTGTTTCTCTTGCTCTCAAGAGCAGTATATAGAATGCGTGTAAAGCTATAACGCCATCCATCCGCTGTAACGCATGCTTTGGCATGACAACGCCCAAAGTCAACGCCTGAACACTCGATACCCCCAAACCAAAAATGGACCGTTGAAGCACTGAGCACCATCCGGACTGTTTCAAGGCTCTACTAAGGCCGGTCTCCTGACAGCTCCATGATGAAACCAATAAAAAGACTAAAGACAACGCCGAAGCCAACAAATATCTGCCATCTCTTACTCCAGATACCCTCCTGGCGCATCAGCCATGCTAGACTTCCCAGTGGGAAAAAGAATCCGACAATCATGGCTTTGATTAGTATTTCGAGTACAGAGGCCATGCCGGAGTTTTCGTCCTCGAGTGGATTGGACCCGGACGGGATTCCTTCGGCATTGTTGTCGATCCATGCGTCTTCCATGTTGCGCAGGGTGTCAGGTGATGGCATAGCGTCTGGTGTGAAGCGTGATGTATGGATTGATGTAAACTGTGTTCTCAAGGTCGCGATTTCTGATGGTGAAAAGCCAGACTGTAGCAATCGATCAAATCCCCGTGGCCGGGGCCTCGTTGAAGTCGTAGGTTTCGAACCATCACCATTTGCTTCCCTCGGCGGCATAAGCGCCTCCTCCTCTTCCTTCTTCAACTCCTCGCTCGACAACTCATCACCAATTGAGCAATTAACATAGACCCGCGACACATTCGCACCCTCGACAGCCTTCCCCTTCCCCTTCGGATCATCGTTGGCGCGCGGCGGCGCAGGATGTGGTTTGAGGACAGAGCTTAGCGCTGAAGCATCGGGGAGCAGATGACCTTGGTGAATGAGGCGTAGTCGACTTTTGGATGACAAGCGTGTGCGGAGGAGGTGTTTGAGAGCGAGGACGGTTGTTGTTTGGGGCGAGGGGATGTCGAGTTCGAGATCTGGTTGGGATGTTGTGAAGCGGATTGTGAGATGGAGGGGAGGGGGGAGAGGGTGGGATGATGAGGCTTGGGAGGTCATGATGAGGGCATTGTTTGGGAGTTGGTGATGAGATTGAAAGATGGTCTCAAAGACGGAGTGAGTA